>JAMQGT020007320.1:0-41533 GCA_024447675.2 Pterophyllum scalare | reverse complement strand
TATACCAATTTGTGTTGGTCTTTCACATTAAATTGCGTGAAATATATTTATGTTTGTGGTTGTAATATAACAAAATATGGAAAAGTTCAAGGGGTATGAATACTTTTGCAAGCCACTGTAAGAACGGAGCACAGAGAATGGCAGAAAATATCAGTGAGATGTTGGTTAACTGGGATACACAAATGGAACAATATTTTTAGTTGAAAGAAATAATAAAATGGAATAGAAATATTTTGAACCTCATCTGTTATCTGCACAGTACAGTGAACAATGTTGACATTGTGTCTTATTGCAGAGAAAAGAAGAAGTACAGAGTGTATGTGGTGGTGCCTCTGCTTCCTGGATTCGAAGGAGACATCAGTACAGGAGGTGGAAATGCCATTCAAGCTATTCTGCACTTCACTTACAGGTGAGAGCCTTTTCCGCCTATTAGTACTCTGCACTCAGCCCACACACATGAGCAAGCACTATAACTTATGAAAGCCACAGGAAAACACGACTTCTCAGCCTCATCTGGTTCAAAGGCATATTCCTAATCATGTAGCGATGTAGCTGATAAAAAGTGCACAAGACATGTCAGTGAACTCGGTAATGGAAAGTTGGGATAACTTTCATGCATGTGAAGTTGCATTTTTCTTCTTGTAAGGGAATGTTTTATCAAATCATTTGAAAGCTACATTGAGTGATGATGCTTAATGAGCTTTGTCAGCCTGTTGTTACTGCCAGAGTACAGCACAGCCGTGTTATGGTTTCACTATCATCCATCACATTTCCAAATCTGCTGTTGATGTTATGCCCAGAAGAGTACTCACTGTATACACTAGATATTTTTGGTTTATTTATTTATATATTTTTTAGATTCATTGCTAAATTGTTTCCTCTACAGTGGGTGAATTTCTTAATTTAAAGTTTTATTCTATCATCCTAGGACCATGTGCCGAGGGGAGCACTCCATCCTGTCTCAACTAAGTGAATGTAGGTTTTCTGACACTTATCTGCTTTGTTGCACCTCAGAAATCCACCTGACATCAGCATCTGTTGCATCTCTAGCATGTGTCTTTCTTTCTCCTTGAATTGCTCCTTTAAACTGAAGCTACTGGTACCAGGTATCTGCCTATCAGTTTCAATTTCCATTCTTGTCTTTTTTTTACATCCATTGTAGGAGCTCAACTAGTCTTCATGGTATTACTTTTTTCTTTTTAAAATTTATTTTAATATTATCTCATGTGAATAATGTGATTCTGATTTGCCCTGCAGTGAAGGATCAGTGGGTGGAGTACATCACGCTGTGCGGTTTGAGAACGCATTCCCAGCTCTCTGAATCACTTGTCACAGAGCTCATCTATGTTCACAGCAAGACCCTCATTGCTGATGACCGCTGCTATATCATTGGTGAGTCACCGCTGGGCATTCAAGGATGGATTATAATTCTGACCTTCAGTCATCACCGAGCTTCATGACAAAATGATGATGCAAAATGCTGGCTGCAGCTGATATGCTTTAATGTATTTGTGGTTTTCAGTTCAACAGTAAAACTGAATCAATACATTTCTCTGGTTTCGTTGCACCTTTCACTGTGATAAATTATAGAATATGAATATGAACAAATATGCAGTCATTTATTTATAAAAATCATGAAGCAAGAGGATGGATTAAAAGTGGATGATGCTTTTATTTGATGTACTGACTCAAAGATTCTATTATTTCTTTGATTGTTTTTTTTTTAATGCATCTGCATTCTTAAACCATGACCATCAAACAGAACAGGGAGACATGGCCCAGATGTCTGCTGGTGGCACCTGCATGCCTGAAATATTAGCAATTGCCCCAGGAGGCTAAGTCTGGCCTGCCAAATTACCCTTTTTTTTTTTATTGTCACTGATAATTGTCTTTTTTGTTTTTTTTGTTTTTTTAACCTCACTGTGATGGGGTCAATCTTTGCTGGACATGTTTTACAGTGATTTGACACATTTACTTGATATCAAAGTCACTGTGTATGTTCACTCTCCTAACAGCATAAAGCAACAGTTTTTAAACTGCTAAAGCAAAGTGAGTGTTTTCTATCATTGCACATTAATTTCCTAAAACACTGGATGGCTTCACAAATATTGCCAGGACTTGAGTCTTAAGCATAAATTTATATCTTATCTTAAACATGGGTGAAAAAGTATAACTGTCAATAAACCTAAAGCTCTGCTTTTTGTTGCTAATGTATTCTGCTCACCTCGGATGGTGTCAGCTTTAGGTTCTAGTTTATTTGCATTTAATGCACAAAAAAAGATTTTCCAAATTTCTGAATAGTTTCTGTGCCTATTGTGTAAAACTGAACTAGAGAAAAAAGGCAGCACTCATTCTAAATAAAGCTAAAATCTTTGCTGAGTACTCTTTTGACATGAATCGTGCTTCTGAATGGACAGATTGTAAATGTTTGTACTCTCCACTTGGGCTCCAGGATCAGCCAACATCAATGACCGTAGCATGATGGGCAGCCGCGATAGTGAGCTGGCAGTATTTGTGGAAGATGAAGAAAGGGTCCCATCCATTATGGGAGGGGAGGAATACCAGGCAGGACCACTGACACTCGCTCTACGCAAAGAGTGCTTCGGGTCAGGACAAAAGCATGTTAATGACTTATCAATAATTTAAAGTCAAACAAAGTTTTCTGTGTATTATGTGCTTGCTACCAGGTGCTGTATTGTGACAGGGGCATTCTGTTGTTTGAATACACGGTTTGCTGAACTTTCCGTTACCCTGCTGTTCCAGGGTTCTCGTTGGAGCTGCTTCAGACCCCAGTATCAATATTGATGATCCAATCAGTGATGAGTTCTTCTTCTTGGTTTGGAATGATGCTGCTAAAACAAATGTTGCAATTTATGACAAGGTGTGAAATGAACTAAAATGTGTGCAATGCTATTTTTTTTTAATTAATTCCCTTTTTCAGTTTTTTAACTGTATCGACATTTTTTTTTTTCACTTTTCTAACTTTTTTTTCTCATTGGCTCTCTGGCCCTGCTGTACCACAGGTGTTTAGATGTCTGCCCTGCAACAGTGCCCACAACATGCAAGACCTGAAGGAGTATTTGAGCATGGATCGCCTTTGTGACACAGATCCTGACCAGGCCAAAGAGGAACTGAAGGCCATCCGAGGGCTCCTGGTCCACTTCCCCTTAAAGTTCCTGTGTGGGGAAAACCTTCAGCCTCCACGGAATACTAAAGAGGGCATGGCTCCTGTAGGGCTGTGGACATAACAGCACTTCATCCATGTTTAGATCACTACATGACAGTGCAGCAGCTGCTGTACCACAGTCATCTTTCTTGTAGTTCTAGTTCACCTAATAAATTTATTTAGCACTGGACACAAAAGTAGTTACAGCACCAGCGCTTGAGTGGTGAGAGATGCGAGAGGCGTTACCCTTAACAAAATTTATCAATAATTTATTTGTCTTTTTGACTTACATTGGGCTAATCTATACATAACCTCTGATATGCAAATGCTAGATGATCTGTGGTCATCTATGGTCTATATTAACTTGTACTGACAATTTGTTCATGATGTCTGCTTTATTATTTCTTCTGTTCAGTCTGATCTGCATGTCTGCTGGTGGTGCAAAGCAAAGATAAATTAATGTGTGAGTCAGGGGAGGATTGCAAGATTGTATTGGAAATCAAGCATCTCACATGATCTGGGAACATAGTGTACATTTATTGGTGCACAATTTTTGGGTGGGTGGGTGACTGTGTGTGAGTGTGTGTGTGAGTGTCTCTCTCTCTCTCTCTCTCTCTCTCTCTCTCTCTCTCTCTCTCACTCTCTCCCTCTGAGGCTTCACCTCTCACTGCAGTGCCAGAAAATCTGTCAGAACATTTGTGGTTGTTATGGTGACGGATATAAAGAGATGACTGGATTGTAGCTGAAATAAAGACTGGATAGGGCAGAAAAGAGAGAGTGCTGATAAGAGGTACAACTTACTAAATCAGGATGGTGCACTGGGAAAATGGATGCTAATATGTTGATAAGGTGGCTGACCATTTCTGGATATGTGATCAGGTGGAGAAACTGTAAAAGGGTAAAAGAAAAGGAGGACAAGATAATGTGTTAGGTTGATTTCCTGCTAATTGTTGGATTTTATTTTTTTTTAAAGTCACCATGACAGTCTAGTGAATTATTTTTTCAGCGAGTTGTCGACAGTCCAGAACAGAACATTCCACTACCCACTTGAGACCATTGAATATCTCAGCTATTTTCATGTTGGGGCCAGTGTCTTGCATGTGTAACATATGTTATATTTGCTCACAGACATAGCCATTTGTTTAGGTGTGTTATTTTTAGCCACAACACTGGCTTTAGAAGTGACGTGGTTTTCATATTCTCACTGATTGCCATTTTTGGGGCATCACTGGGATATATCTTAATGTCATTCTGTCATCCGTTTTCACTGGATACATTTATAGTGTTGCTGGTGAAAATGGACAGGAAAACTTTACGCTTTTGAGTCATTACATTGACTGCAAAACCGTGTAATACTTCAGCAGAATGTACAGCATGTGCTTCCTTCCTCATGAATAAAAACAGGAATTGGGTTATTAGGGTGATGGAAAACCAAAGTGAGGGGAAATATGAGTTTCTGTAACCTTAGATTGTGCACTTTGGCAAAACTGTAACTCATTTTTACATATTTGAAAGTCAGACCAAGTTTTATTACTCGCACTTTTATCACAAGTTTTTAGAGAACAACCAGCAGAAGGGGAGATAAAGACCAGTTTGTAAAGCTTGTGACTGTGACTCTGTTTTATATTCTTAGCCTCGTGCTAGTGTTATGACTACTGTGTGTGTGTGTGTGTGTGTGTATGTGTGTGTGCGTGTGTGTGTGCCCTGCAATACCACGCTACATGTTTTTAAAGACACAAGATAAAAGATGACCTGTAATGATTGACAACAAACCATAAAAAGTTAAAACAGAGTTAGTGCAATTGTACAGACTGTTGTATAAGCTTTTGACACACTCCTACAAGTGAGCACTGACTAGGTGGTTCCAGTGCACATTTGTCTGTGAATGTGACAGATGAAAGGTGCCCCGTGGGACCAAGTCTACATGAAGTGTCTCTCACAGAAGAGCCAGTAAAACCATCTGTGTTTAGAAATGATGCTGTGCTGGCATCAGAACTACTTATGCTTCCCTTTGTAAGGTATTAAAAGCCACTACAAGCCCGTTCATATATTTGCTAGCCTCTTTCATACAGCACAAAATGGTTGTCTTAACTGGTGTTCCCTGTAAGTTCTGCAGGAATGTCTGTGATATACCAAGAGGTGACCTTATACTGTTTCTATCATGAATTGTATTTTTATCTGACTAATAGCCAGCGTTGCCAAATCGTTCTTAGGATTTTATTACTTGTGGATACTTTTGTGTTTATCTCCGAGAGTCCGTGTGTGTGTAAAATTATTTTTCCTGCAGATCTGTAGATCTGTCATTACCTTAGAATTACTGCTGTATAAAACCACTAACACTCAGGAATAGACAGGTATGATAAATATTACTTGTTACTGCAGTTAGGAACAACTTGTTCTTTGAGGTATGTTACTTTTCTCCTGAATTATTATGTTTTTCAGTAAGCTTTTTTTTTAAAAATAAAACTGAACCGAATCTCTGCTTTTGTTTTAATTTGGTTGTCCTTCCTTCAGCCTTCTCTTGTATTTTATAAGTTTGTGCTTCTTTGTAAGTTAATATGGCATTCAAACTGTATGCATTTTAAAATGTTATTTTTTTTATATTGAAGTGTATCAGAATGTATTTTTATTCTGTAGAAAATCATAATGACTGTTTAGATGTGTGCTTTATCACATAGCAAGAGAAACACTAAGAAGGAGAAATGTTTATATCGAAGCTATTACTGTCACCATGGAAGCAACATCCTTTGTTAGCTGTATATTTTTCACGCTAATAATTACTCTGTGAGAGAGTGTGTTTTTCAGAGGAAACTGGTATTCATGACATGAATGCTTAATGTTAAGTAAATGACTAGTGCATTCTTCAGGTTACTGCCATTCTGAGTGTTTTTGTTTCGTTTTGTTCTTACCATAGATGTTTGTCCTGAATAGCTTTCCAAGTGAATCATGCAGTATTGACTATAAAGGTAGGTCTGCCCTAATTGAAACCTAACAACAGCAATCACTAGTCTGTTGATGACGAACACATGTAAAACCAAGATAAGGGAAATGTTAGACGCGGTTACCCCCCCCCCTCCCAAAAAGAAGAAAAAAAATACTGCAGTGCATTGTTTGTTAGACTAAAGAGTGTATTTAGTGACCCACAAGGCCAGTGCAGGACAGGTATGCCACTGATGATCTCAGCTGTAGCTCACACAAGATAGGGGCAGCTGCGTAGGCTGAAGTCCACTGTAATTTTCAGGTAATTTGTCCCTGGTGAAGCACCGTAGCCAGTCAAGAAGAGAAAACACTTGAGGAGTGTTGCGTGCAGCCAATCGTCAGTGCAACCCCGCAAGACTACATCTAGGCTGCGAGTGGGAGGGAGGAGAGGACTTGGGAAGCAAAACATGGCGAAATAACAAGTTTGGCGGTTATACTGCAGTTAGAAACTGCACTGTTTTTGTCACTGTTGGACTGTGACTACAAGTTCATAAAATCTGGACGCCGGAGATCGACGGCAGCGCTGAACTTTGAAGCGTCGAGTGGTCAGGCTTACAAGTATTACGGTGGCTGGCGACAACATAGTGCCTGCCTGTCTGCCCGTGTTTTCCCCGGAAGGTTGGCAGTGCTAGGCGGACTGTCAACACAGAAAATGGATGAAGAAGGAAAGGGAAAGTTTATTCTGGAGAAGACAGTTTAGCTCGCTAGCTTAGCTGCGTTAGCCGGCCAGTTGACGTTAGATAAACCGCACACACCTGACTCAGTATTCGGGTTATTTGTGCGCTCTGGACGAAACCGGGATACAATTAAGTCACGTTAACAAGTTTGACAACTGCAGCCGCAGGGAATCGCATTTCAAACGAGGCCTTTCGTTTTTTAGCTCCTAATCTGTAACAATATCCCGGGAGGACATCTGTTTAAGGCCAATGATGAGAGCCTGACGGTCGGTTCTGGTACGGTGCGGACGGACCCGGACGCCATCACATCAGACGTTGCGTTCTCCCTAAAACAACCACTGCGCTGCTAAACCGTAAATTACATTTTTATACTTTTATCAGTGTAAGTAGGAATGGTTCAGTGGCACATAACACCTATCTGGTAGTTTTCCCCCGGCGACACGCATCACTGTATCATATATAAGATTAGCTGGGATGTTGGGCAGCAGGAAGGACGCGGCGTCTTGTCAAAATGAACGCAGCAAGGTGTTCAACAACAGTGGAGGTGCGCTGCATTTAAAACCTGCCAGTTGTTAGATCGATACCAATGGGCGACTAACAGCGACGTTGACAGCTTGTCAAAATATCTCAATTTTAAGTTGCATGTGATTAATTAGCTACCGCAGCCGGTATTTCTGTAAAACAAGTGTAAATAACATTTATAGCTTTCGGACAGAGTTGACGTGAGCTAGCCAGCTGGGTGCGTCTGTGGTTGCTCTAACTGCGATGCATTTGCTAATCTAAGTGCTACAGCTTCTGCGTATTGGACCGCCAGTTTGCTGTATTTCCTCTAGGCTTAGGCCATTATAAACTCGTGCGAGCAGCCACTTGAATTCCCCTTAAGTACTTCTTATCAAATAAGTGTCTCGCTTATTAGTTAACGTGATAAGTTTCGCACAGCTATGTCTGAAAACGCCCCCACACGAAGCCTGGATGACATAGACCTCGCAGCTCTGAGGGTGAGTATTATTGCCAGATAAGTGTGCTGCACTTTATTCATTGTAAAATTGTGGCAGACGGACTCATTAGATGTTATGTCATATGCCAGTTTGCCTCAGACACAAGCACGACCATTGAACACCCACGCAACAAAGTTAAGGTGGGATAAATATCTATTGGCCTGTGTTACTGGGAGTGCAGACTGTACATAAATCCACCAAATATATGTTGTGATTTCTCACTTAAAGAAGCAACTTACCCAATTACGAGGTTAATTTGGCTGTTAAAAAAGAAGCACCAGTAGATATACAACACAGGGTCACTGTGATTGCATCATGTAATGGGGAGGCAGGTTTATTTGTTTGAGTTAGAGATAAATGGCAAATCTTATAAACATACCTTCAGAAATTTTAGTTTGTTATTAGTTATTGAAGCTACACTATTCTAATATTGTAAATTGACACAATGCAGTATATCAGATTTTGTTAGTGAAGAAAATAGTTTGTTCCTTTTGTGTTTTCAGTGATCTACCATTAGGGCCCCCATCTTAAAATCCTAACTTGCTTTTGACCATATTTATTTGTACCATTAGAAACTTTTTTTGGGGGGGCGGGGTGTTAATCTATTCCTCTATTGAATAAAAAAATATCTTTTCAAGTATGCAGTCAGTTTCTGAATGTTTCTAACACCCCTTTTGACATATCACTTCATAACTGTGGAAACTGTCGTGCAGGTTTACAACTTGTTGCAGCGGTAAATCCACTTAAGGCAGACCTATTTTACCTAAAAAGATACAGTGTATTATAATATAATACATTCAGTCGGTGGTTGTTAGAGAAGAAGCTGCTTCATCACAATTTCTCAGTCGCAGATTTAAAAAATAATTCTAGTATTTTATGTTTGATTGAATCCCTTTCTAGAGTTATAGTGGCCAAAAGGGTACTCAATAGCACCACTGAAACTCTAATTTAAGGACTCTTTTGAAATTGATAATATTTTATACAAAGTCAGTTTTATTAGAGCCTGCTGAAAAAGATGAGGAAATTCTAGGATTTCAGTGTAGTGTTCACATGGTAATGGGGCTTAACAGATCAGGACAGTTTATCCAAAAACTGATTGATTGGTCCAGTTTTACCTGTTTGGCTGACTTTCTTTTGAGATTTCACCTGGAAATGTCACCTAATTTTTCACTATCCCAGCACACAGGCAGATGTGACCCAGTTTTTAAAAATTGGTATAATGATTTGATATAGCAGTACATTTATTATTAACTTATTATATATATTTATATACTGTTCATAGTAAATTAGGTAAAAGTTTGCACCTAAGAACAGTTGGGTAGGTGCAAGGATGGCCCTGGGTAAATTTGTTGCCCACAATGGCTAAGATGTGGGAATAAATACTTGTTTGTGGCTTTGTTTCTCTATGGCTGGGTATTCCACTGAACAAAAATGACCATGGGGTGTCGTAGCTCAGGTGATAGAACAGGTTGTCCATTAAATGCAGGGTTGGTTGTGCGAGCCCTAGCTAAATTTCCTTGGGCAAGTTGCCTTGGGCAAGACAGTGACCCCAAATTGGTCTGTTAATAGCATGGCAGCTCTGCTACCATTGATTTATGAATGAATTAGAAATACTTTAGGATGCTTGTTAAGGACCTATACTTAATGCTACACTAGGGAATGATGATTAACCAGGCGAGTGAGTAGTCATTTGTTTCTCTAAGGTTAGGTTACTGGTGGGTCTAAACAGTGTAACTAAAATTAATTTACACTTTTTTTTTGACATGGTAGAAATGCCACCAAAATCTGCATGACCACCCACCACAACAAATAAGTGTGAAATTATGTTTGGAATTATTCTGAAATGACCATTTAAAGTTTTCTTGTAAACAGATGTTACGTTTACTGTCACTGTAACTCACAAGCACCCATATATTTTAGTTTATTGAAAACAGACTATGCACAATTATGAACATTAACAAAAAGCAAAGACAACTGCTTTAGATTATGTCAGCATGTTTGTTTATCCTTGAGCTGTAAAACATTTTTAGAAGCATTTTTGGGGTATGTTTAATTCATTATTTTCAAGTTGGTTTTCTCTTGTTACCTGCCTTGCATTACAGCATACCTTGGGTGTTACCATCACCTTTTCAATAATGTAATAGTGTGAAACCATTGGCAGGACAGTGAACTGCGTCATCCATCCACATCTCCACATATTTGTGGGTTTTGTGTTTGAGACTGAGACAAACAAACAAACTGGGGACTCACTCTTAGGTTTCAAGGTTCTTGGATAGGATTAAAAAAAAATATTTCAACTGCTCAGTCACAGCATTTTTCCAGAAATTTGCTACATAGTACAGAAGGAGTCCAGTATTACATAACAACAGTTCACTGCAAATAGGCATCAACAAATTATTTATGCAGAAACACTTAGATTGCCAATAGCAGGGGATAAAAGCAAGCAGGCCAACTACACAACTATATCAATTACAGGTGACATAAAAAGTTACATATTTAGGAAGAGACACAAAGTGGAAATGAAGTTTAGGCATTGGGTATATGAGTTGTGATTTTGTTCATTGCTGGAGCCCTCTAAAAACTATTTTATTTTTTCTTAGACTTCCTCTCTTAGCTGCGTTGACATCATTGTAGGAAATAGTGTTGCCAACATCCTCTTATAGCATTGGCACTGTATTTTACTATGCATACTTTTAAACTTTGTTCTTTAGACAACAGGCTTGGCACATTTTAACCATCTTGACTATTTGGCTAAATTATTTGCATTAGTCCCACCCCACCCCCACCCCACCTGTAGATTTACTGATACCTCTCTTGTTTTGCAGTCACAGCAGACAATTTGTTTGACTTTGTGCTGGTAGAGCTACTCTTTGAACATCACTGTACCCTTCCCCTTCCATCATATCTTTCCTCTCATCCCACTCTGTGCTTGACGTGGGTGAAGATGCTGTCTCTGCCTCACCACCCACTCTATCGTTACATTATTGCCTCCCATACTGTTTTCTTTTTCCTTCTACTTATGGTTTTCCCTCGACTTTTCTGTTCTCTGTATGTTACATGCTTCTGAAATGCGGCCTGCATGTTTATATTTTCATATAAGTGTGCATATCAAATTATTGGTCACTTCCATAATTTACTGCCAAGTTTCCTAAGTGTGCTGTTTGTAACCATAATTCCTTGTCTTAAAAGAAAATCTTCCCCTCCCTGTTAAAGGCATAAAACCCATCATTGGAAATGGATGAAAGCAGGATAGGTCATGGTGTACATTCTAAACCCAAAGCAGCAGTCTCACCGCCCACACATCTTAAAGCCATATTGAAATTACATGAAAGTGGAACTGCTTGTCATTTTCCCTTGTCTCTTGGGAGAAGGGAAGGGGGGACGGGGTTGCATAATTGAGTCAAAGCAACCTACTCATTATTAGTGTCTTTGAAATATGTGTTCATGGTACTGAAAAAAAAAAATGAACAGAGAAAGAAAAAGGCAGAAGTTATGTCAATGTTGTCAGAATCTGTCTTTGTATATCTAATCTAGTATCAATATTTAGTGTCTCTTGAGTGTCTGCTTCCTCCGTGTAAAGTTTTGTGGGTGGCAGAGAACACTGAGTTTATATCATTTGTATGGAAATATGTAATTGTGATATTGTCTCTGGTGTACACGGTAGAAGCCACTGGGATTGCTGTTATTTGTTTTTGTCTGTGGTCTCTGTTCTGCAGAAGCCCATGTGCTTTATGTGGTTTTATGGCACTGTTCTTAAGGGGTATGGATCTGCAGCTATGCTTATGTTTAATGATAGTACACTGCTCCTGAAATTGTAGCCATGGGGGAAAAAAAATCATATAGGTCTTTCTTTGCCTTCAGCAATGCCTCTGTATTGTTTTGTATTCAGACTTGTGTTAATTTAGCCATAGCCTTTTAGCCTAACCGCTGGCAGATTGCTGCTGTTATGAGAACAGGTGACATTTTAGCAGGGTTTTGGTTTTAGTATTTAAGAGTTAGTCTTAACTGAAGAAGTATGAGTGTAATATGAAATACACCCTGCACTTAGGGTCGGCATTGAAGTGTAAATGTGGAGGATTCAAAGAAGAACAAAGGAAGCATCACCCACTTAAAAACAAAAATAAATGTGGTGTGCTTTGAGTGCAGTCTTTGTAATTTTGAGTTTTCCCAAATGTTGAAAAAGAAAACGGAATTAAGGTTTGTTTTATTGAAATGCTTTGTCTGTCTTTAGGATGTCAACCTGCTGTTGCTTAAATGTCCAGGTGTGTCCTATTTTGCTCTGGCTATGTGCTGTATGACATGTAAACTGCCGCTGTCTCCACTAGGATCCAGCGGGGATCTTTGAGCTTGTTGAGGTCGTTGGCAATGGGACATATGGACAGGTGTACAAGGTGAGCCATGATACCATTGTCACCTATGAGTAATGCAGGAATTCTAATGGACAATAAAACAATCATTGCTTAAATTATCACTCGTGCATTGGGTGAGCAATTTGGATTGTTGCTCCTGTACAAAGCCTGCTGTAGTGCCTGTTCTTTAAACGTTCTGTACGTTAACTTCTTAGATTGTAGCAAATTTAGCCTACTGCTATGTCATTAAAAATTTTAGCTATCAATAAATTTGGCTGTCATTAAAGTGGCAGTGACAGGAAGATAAGCCACTGTAGTAAAAGAAAATGTACAAGAACAGCAAAATGATGTGAAGAAGCAACTAGCCACACTTAATGGATACATTTCAAAGAGTTCTGGAAAGATAGAAATCTAAGGTTCACTTTAAACTTTACTGACCAGTGTTGCAGTAATCCAACCTGCTTTATATTCAGGGCCGTCACGTGAAGACTGGCCAGCTGGCTGCCATCAAGGTGATGGATGTTACGGAGGAGGAAGAAGAGGAGATCAAAGCAGAAATAAACATGCTGAAAAAATACAGCCACCACCGCAACATAGCCACATACTACGGTGCCTTTGTCAAGAAGAGTCCACCAGGACATGATGACCAGCTTTGGGTCTGTCTACCACTGCGTCTAGTCTGATGGTTTAATAGCTGTAAGCCTCATTAACTGTTCTGACTAAGATGTATTTGTTTCCACATAGCTGGTCATGGAATTTTGTGGGGCAGGGTCAGTGACTGACCTGGTGAAAAACACTAAGGGCAGCTCTCTAAAGGAGGACTGGATCGCTTACATCTGCAGAGAGATTCTAAGGGTGAGAAATCAAGATCCCATGTTTAGCTGCAATGCCAAAGAGTTATGAGATCCCACACTCCTCCACATACCTGTAAAGTTTTGTCACTTGCACAGTTGCCACTCTATTGTAGTGACAAAATCTGTCCGGAGACAGATGGACCAATAAACTCTTGGCTCAGTGCTTAAAATCACCTTTGTGCTGGTTCCCACTACTGTACATTCCTGCAGGACCAGATTTTGTCATGATAACACACATACACAGGCAAACAGTCTCAAGGTGAAAACAAAACCAGCTACAGTAGCGTGGCAGGTGAATACTACTTATTTTACAGCTTTTCTATAATATTCATGGGTTGGACCACACCTTTTTGCAATGTCTTATACACCTGTCAAGCCTTGTGCATTGCTGTAATTTGGCAGGTTTGTGACACTTATCATGTTTTTAAAAGCACTCCACAAATATGTGGCTTGGACAGAAATCCGATAAAGTACTCAAAGCTGCCATTGTACTAACCTGTTAGAGCAGGGAGCTCCAGGGCCACATTTTGCCAGGTTGTGACACACACAAACGCACACACAGATACACTCACTATGTGAAAATGATGCCAGCTTTGCTGTCTTTGCCACTAACATGTATACAGTAGAGGTTGCTACATACTGACCAATTTTGGCTTGTTCGTATGTTAACAGGGTCTCTCTCACCTCCACGCCCATAAAGTTATCCACAGAGACATCAAGGGCCAGAACGTGCTGCTAACAGAGAATGCAGAGGTCAAACTGGGTATGTTTACAGTTTTTGGCAGTTTGTGTTGCTGAACTTATTCTGTTGATCTAGCCCCAGTCTCAGACTTTTATTCTTTCACTTATTTCTCATTTCTTTTTTTGTTTTCAGTTGATTTTGGGGTCAGTGCCCAGTTGGACAGGACAGTTGGGCGGAGAAACACCTTCATTGGCACACCATACTGGATGGCACCTGAGGTTATTGCCTGTGATGAGAATCCTGACTCCACCTATGACTACAGGGTAATAAAAACGAAAGCAGGAGCACTGCATTTGTTATGTGCACTAGTCTGTATGAACATATAAAATCTAGAGGCTGACCTTGAGCCCCTGTGTATTTTGCAGAGCGATATTTGGTCCTTGGGGATCACAGCTATTGAGATGGCTGAGGGAGCTCCTCGTAAGTGTATACATACCCTTTGCACACTTGTTTTTACCTGTTTTTGTTAAATCATGCATGTACATGTAGCAACAGATATCTCATAATTTCAAAGCCTACTCTGCAAGACCTTATGAATGAGTCTGTCTTGCATATACAGCCCTGTTGTCTCTGTCTTCAGATGGACATCTGACTCACTGTAATCAAGGTAGTGTAGCTGTGAGCTGCCAGTTGGCCTGTGGAGGCTGGTTTTACAGATCTCCCTGGTCTGCTTAGCAGGGAGATCTGTCTGCATGGAGAATTGGTGTAAATGTAAAGAAGCAAAGATAAATCTCACTAAAGAGTAGCAAACAAAAATGTTTGTAAAAGTTTTGTAAAGGTGTTGAACAGTAGTGCAACACGAGTAGTTTATAGTGCCTAGTGTGCTCCTACATTTGATAAGTGGGTGGTTGTTTTCAAGCTGATGTATGTGCAGAGCTTGAGAATAGAAGGATTAAGTCATTTACTTGCTGTTATGGTTTTGTGGTACAATTCAGTTTAGTACTGTTGACAGAATGTGTCCAGTAGTTAGTTCGTTGAACGGAACATTGTTTCTATTTTCAGAGTAGATGTAGATCTACCACTGTCCCTTTAGAAAATTCTGAAAGCTCCTACAGTCTACGTTGTTGCTGCTGTAAATTATATGGGGCACACTGACAAACTATCAAGCTAGAGTTGTACCATGATAAATTATGCAGCATGGACTGACTGTATCAAGCTGACATCCGAAGTTTGTTTTCCCCTAATAAAGCGATAAAGTATGCTTTGTTTTTAAGATTATCTGCTTTTGGTAGTAATGCTGAAACTGTTTGTCAGTTGATTGTTCATGTTGAAAGAAGGGTTGTCATGATACTAGAATTTCAAACTCAGTTTTGATACCCAGGAAAATACTTGATACTTAATACCATTTTCCAAACTATAAGTCTTTAAAAAAAATAAATAAATTTAAAAAAAAATGAAGAGGCATGTTTTGATAAAGATTATAATACAAACACTGACATCAAGACAATATTTTTAGGTTGTCTGAGGTAGTGCTGTGCTTCTGGTTACTTGGCAGTGCATTTTCATTGCTTATAAAATAGAGTTGGTAAAGTAGACTTCCACTGGCTCTGTATAGTTGCAGGTTAACATTTATGATGACTGTTTACAACTAAAGAGTTATTGAAACAGGAGCTTCACTGACCTTTTGTAATTCCTAAAATGTTGTTCCGTACGGTGAACGTCAGCTAATTCAGCAGCTGGTGAAGGGAGGGGCTGTGTGCCTGGCTCTCTGCAGCGGTGCCCTGTGAAGTTGTGCGTAGACTGGAGGAGGCGGGGACAGCACTGTTTGCAGCAATACTGTTGCAATTGAGTATTTAATCCAATAATGGTTTTTAGTATTGATTAGTATCTGAGTTTGTTTTGTTTTTTTGCCAACCTAATTGAAAGACAGCTTTTATTAATCTGTCAACTGCTTCAAAATGTAATAAAATCATAACAACTATGCTAAATACCACATTGGTCTTGGATCATTTTCGTCTGTTCTATAACAGCGTGATGGGCCTTACAGTCAGTTATTAGCAGCTCTGAATGTTGAATCTGAATCTCCTCTTTATTAACATAATCACAATTCTTCCAAGTAAACATAATTCTTAATTGAGTTAAATAGTTACGGCAGTAGTTAAATTTCTGCACTTGGCGTTTTATTTCTGTACTGATCACATGACCTAAATTTACTGGGAATACATCCATCATCAACAGGGCTGGCAAGGATTATGTATGATATTTGTCAGTTTCATTGAGATGCAGTATTGTGCTGGTTATAGTAATGTGCTCATGGTCCTTACCGGGTAAATCAAAGCATTGGTTGCACAGTATGCTCACTTTTCGCTCATCTTCAGCTTGTTTTACCTCCTAAAGGTAATTGTTTAAGTGTAGAGCTTTTGGACTGTCTGTAATGAAACGTTAATGGGGACAGCAGTACCTAACTAACTGTACTAAATCATTTGTACTCTGAGGATTTTTATAAAAGTGCCAGCAACCTGTCAGTGGGTGATCCATTTCTTTAATGTATGTTAAATGACGCACGTTATGACTGTGATTCCTGTGGTTTGTGAATACTTTAAAATACTGAAGTGAAAATTTCCCCTTTCCTGCTTCAGTCACGTTGGATACATCCTAAAGAGTGTGCTAACAAAAGCCTATTTACTGTGAAAATCTAAAGCTAACCAGTCAGGTTTAGCTACCTACCTACGCTGGGAACACAATGACTCACAGTCCTTGTTCTTACATTCAGTGTAACAATAAGCCTGAGGCACTAGGAAAGATTGGATAACAGCAGCTCTAACCATGTTTGAGGACACCGAAAACGTGTGTAATGGTGGCATGTGTTATTCACAAAGTACCAGATGTGGAAGTAGATGATACTTTGTCTAGCATTACCTTCATTCTGATGTGCTTTCTTTTGTAAAACAGCTCATACCCTGGACAGAAAGATTTAACTCTAGTAATCTCCTTTATTTCTTTAGCTTTGTGCGACATGCACCCAATGAGAGCCCTCTTCCTGATCCCCAGGAATCCCCCTCCAAAACTTAAATCGAAGAAATGGTGAGTTATCAGCCATACCGATTCCTTCCTGAGGCCATGTGTTCCATGCGGTGTAGTAGCGTAGTTACTTTGCTTATCAGGTTACTGCTGTATGTGAATGGAAACAGTATGGATTGCACAAGAAATTGTAGGAACATGTTCAATTTCCAAAATGCATCAGGTTACTTTGGATGCATTTATGGTCGCTGGCCCTTCCTCAGATTCCAAAGCATTAAAGGTCATGCACTTTTTCTCCTTGCTGAGGCAATTACAATTCCTACCAAGCATTTAAACTAAGTGGTCATATTTTTTCCTATCCGCTACTTTTTTCTGCTAGTCATTATGGACCCACTTACTAGACTTTATGTTCCCATAGGATTAAAAATGCAATGTTTCACAGTTTTTATAATTCTCATGGTAAATATGTTGTACCACTTAATGAGCATTAAAAAGTAAGTAGGGGACTGACCCAGTTACATGATCAGTTGAACACAATTAAAGTACAATGGCCATTATTGACCTAATACCAAAACTACTCATTATAGAGTTAGTGTACTTGACTGCATTGTGTTAAATTGTATTTAGTAGTGATCATGTGGTTCGTGGTCTCATTTTAATGAAACTTGAGTGAGAAGAACAGCAGGTAGTAAAGTGGTTAATCAGATTGTTAATGTCCTACTTTTTTTTTTCTTCTTTTTTTTTAAAAAACTGGTTAAGCCCCCCTCTCCCGTCGCTGTTAGTGGAAATTATTTCTGAAAAGGCATCATTCTGATTACTGTTGAATCTGTATTCTGAGTAGTACTGGCACAACTATCAGCTGGCCTCCTGTTCAAGTTTCTTATATCCTCTAACCTTCCCCTTCCCTGCCAGGTCCAAGAAATTCATTGACTTTATTGAGAGCTGCCTTGTGAAGACGTATCCCAGCCGGCCATCCACAGAACAGCTGCTCAAGCATTCCTTCATCAGGGACCAGCCCACTGAACGCCAGGTCCGAATTCAGCTCAAAGACCATATTGACCGTACGCGTAAAAAAAGGGGAGAGAAGGGTAAGCAAGTGTAACACTGGCAGATTGTTTCCTGACAGTCAACAAATAAAATTTAATGCAATTAAGACTGAAATGAATTTATTTCTATTTTCCTTATAGAAGAGACAGAGTACGAGTACAGCGGTAGTGATGAAGAGGAGGACAATCGCGGAGATGATAGAGAGTCGAGGTAATTGTAGTTTAACATTTCTGTTAGAGTAGTATGAATCCTTGACTTGTTTTCACTGTGTGAATCATCCACCAAAAATCCTCTTTCACCCATATCTCTATTTTTGGTCTTCAGTTCAATCCTCAATGTGCCAGGTGAGTCCACCCTGCGGCGGGACTTCCAGCGTCTGCAGCAGGAGAACAAAGAGCGCTCGGAGGCTCACAAGAGGCAGCAGGCCCAACTGGCGGCTCAGCGCCGGGACCCTGAGGAACACAAGAGGCAACTGTTGCATGACCGGCAGAAGCGCATCGAAGAACAGAAAGAACAGCGTCGCAGACTTGAAGAGGTAATGTTCAGCTTTTTTTTAAAAATGAATACTGTAAAAGATATACACTCATTTGCTGTGTTAGTGAGAGTTAGAATGATACCCAGCTCCTTTCTGTACTAAATTTGTGTAAATCAGTGGCATAGCATAAGGACAGAAAGCCTAGCCTCTCCAAAGTTAAAAAAGTAGGTCTGTACACAGTAAAATGTTGGCTCCTGTCCACCACTGTAACTATATGGCACAGACCTGTCCCTAATTAAGATGAGATACACTTTATTTATCACAGAAGTTGGGACATTTTTGTCACAGAAGCCAAAACATGAAATAAAACTTAAAGAAGAAAAAAAGTGCAATCAAATCAAATACAGCAATAAGGTCAAATACATAAAAGGAGTTCAATTAAAACTGCATGTTGTCACTACACTATAGCTTTTGTATAGATTAGACAAAGGAGATGCTACAGCACATTCAGAATTGCAAATTTTGAGTGCCAGTCTTTATGTTAAGCCAGTTAATTACTAGCTTTAGCTTTATGTTTATCCCACAAACACGAGTCTTTTAGCAAGAAAACAGATGGGCGTTTTTACCCAGATGTCTTTGGAGGCTACTGGATCTGGGTCCACTACTTTGCAGCATACTTTTCATTACAGGAATTCCCACATAATGCAGTTTGAATGTTTATCTTTTCATGGTTTACTTATTCATGCATGTTTTGTTTTTTTTAAATACCCCTAACCAGCCATTTTTTTTAGGAAGTTAGCCTTCTACAATGAGTAAAGGAGTAATTGTACACACTGATGGTGTAAAATATTTGCTGCCCTTTGTCTGGGTACCTGATACCTGGCTGGCTTCAATCAAAGTTGTCTACTAGGCATTAAGACACGAGAGTTCTTAGTATGTCATGTGACACAGTGGAATGGTGGTTGAGTTTCTTGTAATTGATAAATGAACTTTGAAATGAATTCCACCTTGAATATACCCCCTCTAGACATTCATTAGGGGGGTCTTTTTTTTTTTCTTTTTTTTTAAAGAAGTACTCTAAGATATTAACACTGTTTACCCCACATTTGCACAACCACTTTACAACTTATCAGAATTTGTTGTAAGTTTTGATTAATTACAATTATGACATTTATGAAATGCAAACACATCATGTTTTCTTAGGGATAGAACAATAGCATTTTACTTGGAGTGGCCTCCACTCTTGCATATTTTACTACCACCTCGTGAAGTACATTATGCAACATGACTGTACATTTTAATTCAGAGCAACACTGTGCTAAGCAGGAAAAATATGCAGTTCATTGTCTGTAATATGTCAATACTTGTCCTTATCTTTCAGCCACATAACTGCTTGCAGTTATTTTCTTTCAGTACCTTTTGGTTGCTCTGATCTCGATGTCTGTATTTTGTTTGCCTTTGCTTGTTTTTGGCAGTGGCTCAGTGTTTAAGATTTACTTTCTCATGCTGGCAGTACTAACTTTGTGTTCTGTGTAACTATGGGCATGAATAACAAATAAATGTACATCTAAGTCTAACAAGATTAAAATGGTTTAGATCTTGAAATTTGCCACTGAGACAGACACACCAGTACTCTCCTGTCCATCCTCAATTCAAAGCCTGCGTGACTAAATAGCTGGTTG
Organism: Pterophyllum scalare; assembly: GCA_024447675.2. NCBI lineage: Eukaryota > Metazoa > Chordata > Actinopteri > Cichliformes > Cichlidae > Pterophyllum > Pterophyllum scalare. Next base: position 21,603 of record JAMQGT020007320.1, on the reverse strand, counting down.
AAAGTACTGAACCGAAGCACAGGTCACCTTCGTAAAAGTACCATTTCAGAATTTTGTTCACTGTCATTCACAGCTAAATAAATGGACAAACGGTGAGGAGGAGTGAGATTATTGAGCTGAAAGACAGTTCAGCTCCTTGAAACACAATTGTGAATTATCCGTTCTCTAAACATTTGTTGAGTTTGAATTTGTAGCCTAGAACAAGGTATTCTGAGATTTTGAAGTTTTCAAAATGCATTATTATTATGATTTTTTTTTCTCAAGTTGAGAATGGGGGAGATTAGTGAGTTGTATTAGTGACACAATGTTCTGTTCTAACCTTATCTTAACCCCCAGGGCTGCATGTGTTTTAATTTGAATAATGTCATGTATGAAAGCCATTTATGCATGTTTTTTAATTAATAAATTTTTTGCAATATAGTGTAGTAAAGAAATGATGTGCTTGTGGAAACATTAATGATGATACATTTCCAGATCTCAAGCACTGGAAATGAAATCCTCTTATAGCTCTTATTTTCTTTCAGTACCTTTATCCAACAATGTTTCTGCCCTGAACAGTCTTACTTAGCATGTTGATTTGTACATTGTATTTTTAAAAGTAAAACATTGTAGTAGCTGACATAGTGTTGATATATCCATCCCATTAGTGTGTTTATATACAGTAAATGATATGAATTTGTTGTCTTCTCTGCCCAGCATCTGAACTTCCTTTGAAGTTGAAACACAGTCAGGAGTTGACAGGATGTTATGTTAGACATTATTAATGAAAAAGGGTGAGCATGTTGCTGCATACTTTGATGGCAGCCCCCCCCCATCAGACATGCAGGCATGTCTTTCAAAGTGTCAGTGAACTATGAAATCTTCAGGGAGTTAAGTGGGATTTGAAGGAGGTGCATGTAATTGCACTCATATTGCTATTGTTACTGTAATCATTGTGCAGTATTGGTTAGGGGTTTCACTGCAGTAAGGTTGCTCTCTCTAATGAATCTCCACCTCCTTGTCTTTCTTATCTACCTCTTTGGGCCACCACTAAAGTGCCAACGATAGCACTCATTTCCTCATTAAAAAACAAACCAACAAAAAAACCAAACAATTTTTTTCTGTTTCAGTCTTGGTTTAGAAAAAGGTGAATAAAAATTGCCCCCAGTCAAAAGTGAAAAACTATGTATGTTTGTGGGAATGACTCGGTTTCTTTCCTCTGCCCTGTACTTCTGCAGCTTTTATTCCACCCCCCACTCCACCTCTTTGCAGGCAAGAATTTGCTTAACAGCTGGCTAATTTCTCTGTGCAGCCATATCCTCTGTGCTCATTACTCTTTTTCCCTGTCACCCTTCTCTCCCAGCAACAGAGAAAAGAGCGAGAGATGGTGAGGCAGCAAGAAAAGGGTCCCCATCGGAGACTTGATGATATGAGACGGGAGGACGATAGAAGGCTGGCAGAGAGGGAGCAGGTAACCAACCACAGGAGAACTGGGGATCCAATCAGCCAATCGGTGGGGAGTGTGGGCGTGTCCACGAGCAACACTGTGCAGGTTGCTCTGGTGGTGAAATTCCAGGAGTAGGTTGCCATAGCAGCAAGGGTCTAAATTAGTGTATTTACTCAGAGATGAGTTTTCTGTGGGTGAGCTCTCTGCGCCTCTTATGCTCTCTTTCCAGTCTACCCTCAGTAAAACAAGAGTCTGGCATCATGGCACAGTCACCTTTTAGTGCCAAATACCCATTTTTAAAAAAAATATATATCAGTCTGGTACGTTAGATCAGTCACAGTGTGCTGATAAATATTTACTTACATTTACATTAATTTTAAATCTAGAACATTATCACAATCTTTATTTAGTGCTGACAGTTTGTTTTAATGGTCATCTGATTTGTCTCTGCTGCGTGAGTGGTGACTGTTTTGTGAATAAAATTGTTGATTTTAATCCCTGCAACACATGGTTTCTGTTACTGGAATGACATTACATAACTGTGCTTCTATGTTCGTTCCCCTCCCCCCAATCATACTTGCACTCTCCTTTATCACCTCAATGTTTATCATTCCTGTATTCTTACCTTTCCTTAGGAGTTTATCAGACATAAGTTAGAAGAGGAGCAGCGGCAGTTAGAAATCCTCCAACAGCAGTTGCTTCAGGAGCAAGCACTGTTAATGGTAACTAGTTACTCCTTAATCATTTCTTCTTCTGATTGCAGAGACTTCCATATTCACCTCCTAGTCATAATGCATTGTCCTAAGGGAGGGTAGATGGTTAGTACTGGTATATACTTACCTTTTTTCAAACCAAACACTGCAGTGTTGTAAGCCTGCTTGTGTTTGAGTTAGATGCTTTTGGATGGAATAACAATCATCAGAGATGATTAATTTTTTTTTTTTTTTTTTAACAATCAGATTCTTAACACTCAACTTGAATTTGTAACAAAATAAGATTCTACATGTGGAGCATCTTACTGTAGGTAGGAGGCTCATTTTCCAGATTTTGGATGTATTTCATGTTATTTAAAGACATGCAGTGACCTAGATTTTGGGGGCACTTTTCATAGTACAATGATATCTTGTGAACACTGAAGGGTAGAATTGCTGCACTCTTGGCATCTTTGTTTCAGCGTGCACCTGTGGAGCGTAGGAGTTGCTGTCATCAAGATTGAAGTCTTTGTTCCTGTTTTGTGGAGGGGAAAAATAACCCTATCCGATTCACTTAAGACACCAGGGAATTGAAATGCTTTTTTACATATTGTACAGATATGTACGTCTTCATAGGGATCCAGAGAACAGGGTTGAAAACAAGTGTACTATCCTGTCTTAGGATCAGCATGTTTAAGGGCAATTAGTGGAGATTGCGTGTAGCAAAACCTGAGGTGCAGTGCAGTGAGACACAATTTTCTGGTATATGGGCCTTGTGACCAATTTTCTTTGGAGCACAATATGCACTTCTAATACAACCAATTTGTTCAGTGAATGTAAGCCACCCTCCAGCTCACAACTGAAGTACATTGCCAGTAATGAACTTCATTCCTTTCTTGCTATTTTAATTAGATCTGTCAGTGGAAAATCAACACATCCTGCTGCTTTTTCAGGGTTTTGGGAAGTTTCTGAAATCTTTTGGAATTATCCGAATTTCAGAGTTGATTACTGAAAATTAAACTTGATATGCCTTTATATTTTGGGGAGAGGCACCTCTATAACCCATACTCAGTTTCACGTCTGTTTTTCAGCCTTGAGTCTGAATGATTATTCAGACATGAAAAGCACAATTGTTATTCTGTTATGAGGTTAGTCAGATTTGTTTTTCCTATAATTGTGACCTAGATGACGAGCCAAATACAATTTATGAGTAATCAATGTAGAAATGCTGCTTTACAAAATTTTGCACTCCCACCTGTATATAACTACAGAAGTGCATGTTTTCTGCTCATTCGTAGTTTAGATCACTTCCATTTTCTCCAGTTATCACTAAAATTTCCATAGTAAAATTTTTCAGATTACTCTGAAATTAAAGAGAAGAACAGATAAATAATAGAAATAGAAGAAAGGGGAATCCAAGAAATGTAATAAGTAAATTTTGCGCTTCTTTATCAAAGTGTACTCATGCCATTATTACCAAATTGTTTTTTAAAGTTTGTCGCAGGCCTGCTGCTGAGGGTCCTGCACATGTGTTGCAGGTAGCTTTGCTTTCTCCCTGCTGTCCACGTAATCTGAAACCAGCTTTTTCTGGAAACCTTGCTGGTTTTCCATCATTTGAAACCAAATGTTTTGTTCCTTCATTCTGATGTTTAGGGTCGTTATATTGTGATGGGACAAACCCCTGACCAACTAGTCCGTCTCCCTTTGCTATTGCATTACTTTGTCACAGTGCTTGTTTTTTATTTTGTTTTTTAAATAACAGTATTGTCATAATATTGTATAATGTTACAACTCATTCCAACTGTGCAAACTTGTACATATAAATTTGTAAACAACAAAATTTGGGGCATCTGTAGAAGTGATTTGCATTAACTTTAAATGCTTTATTTTCTTTCACTGTTGCAGAAAATCTGAAAATTTATTGCTTTAAAATAATTTTTTTTTTTTATGCCTTTTACCAGTAGTGTACATGTGTTGGCTTGGCAAAAGAAAATGACTATTAAAATGGCTTTCATTCACTGCAGCATCATAATGAAAACTGGCCTGTAAATCTTGTGCTCTGTTGCCCATAAGAACTCAGTTACTCACTCAGCTGGAAGAAAACAGTGTGAAGTTTAGCCTATGTTGTAGTGACTCATGGTTGAAAGTCTCATTTTAACCTCCAAAGCTTTGACATTTCTATTATTTCATGTTTCCTTCTGAATGCAGTGACCATCAAAAGGGTTAAAGACCCATGCCTACAACTCAGCGAAAAAACCAATATGTCAAATGACTCACATTTGCATTGTCTAACATACTACACAAAAGCATTTAGCTGCAGACATGATCAATATTCTTTTCATGTGGGCTGGTAATTGACTGTTGTATCAAAATAGGAGTACTTGAATATGATAAAGCCCAGAACATGTTCTGCCTCAGTGGTTGAAATCAGTGGTGGACAACTAAATAGGCCCCTGTGTTTCTTTGGTTCTGCTATAATCTGCCTGACATTGCTTTTGGGTCCAATTTGAGGCAAGCAGCATCTTAACTGCAGTGTGTTTCTCTGCTCAGGAGTATAAGCGCAAGCAGCTTGAGGAACAGCGTCAGTCAGAGCGGCTGCAGAGACAACTGCAGCAGGAGCATGCCTACCTGGTGTCCCTGCAACAGCAGCAGCAAGAAAAGAAACCCCAGCTTTACCACTACAACAAAAACCTGGAGCCCAACAACAAACCGACTTGGGCCCGCGAGGTAGCAATATTAAATATTTGAATCATTACACAGTAAAAGTAGTGAACACTGCAGAGTAAATTACTCTCTCACACGCCTAATTCCAGGTGGAGGAGAGAAGTAAGCTCAACAGACAGGGCTCACCCAAAATCTGCACTACTGTCTCTGACACTGCCATCCAGTCACGCTCTGACTCAATCAGCCAGTCAGGAGCGGTCCAGTCTGCACAGACCCCACCGATGCAAAGGCCAGTTGAACCCCAAGGTGGACAGGGCAAGGTGGGTGTTTTTGAGATTTTAAAATGATAATCTGCTTAAATAGCAGCTGATAGAACTGCTTATACCTTCCTGCTTCTTATTCTTCTGCTGCTTTACTGCTTTACTTACTTTTCTCTGCTGACTTATTTATACCTTCTTTTTCTTCTTTTCCCTCCTTCCCCTTGTACCCCCAAATCACCTTGAAATACAAATACAACTATTCTTTCTCACTGTGTCTGCCTTTTTTTGCACACTCTTCCTTGCACTCTGCTGCACTTCCCTCCTGGTGTGCTGCTGCTGCTCCTGTCTTCTGCAGTTCCAGATGGCTCACTTGGTTCCACTGAAGCCTTATGCTGCCCCTGTCCCTCGCTCCCAGTCACTCTGTGACCAGCCCACTAAGACCATGTCCGCCTTCCCAACCCAGGATCCCTCCCTCACCCCCACACCCCGCCCTATCCACTCCAGAGAGCTGGTGCGTCAGAATTCAGACCCTACTTCTGAAACCCAGGCACCACAGGCACACCAAATTAGAGAGGATCGTGGCCCTTGGATCCGCCTGCCAGATGTAGAACTCCCACCCAAGGTAAGACCCAGCAGCTGTTTTTGCCTTGGTAGTTCATGTACAACCCCAGTTTGAACTCTTTTGTTACCTCGACTGTATTAATTAGACTTGAAGAGTAGCTGGTGGTAGTATGTGGAGGTAATTTGCTTACATTACAATAACTATTAATCAACTGAGGAATAAATTGATATGATCAAAGCTTTGGTGTGTCTTCACCTGGTTGGTCTATGGTCTTTTATGAAAATTACTGTTGCCTGAAAAATCTAAGACTTTGCTGTTGTTTTTCTTAGATTCCACAGAGGACAGCGTCTATTGCAACAGCTCTCAACACCAACCTAACATCTGGCATAAGGCACCCAGTAAGAGCTAGGTACTGCAGACAGCCACATGCTGATATTTATTTAATTTAGTACCTTTTATATGGTAAGTAGTTATGACAACTTGATGTAATTGATTTTTATCCTCACTGTAACCTCCATGGCAGCAATCCAGATCTGAGTCGCAATGATCGCTGGGAGAGAGGAGACAGCATGAGCATCATATCCAATCTTCCTCAGACGGGCTCTTTAGAGAGGCATCGCATCCTTAGTGAGTTCCCATCTCCCCAGTGCCATTTCTCAGCAGACTGTCTTTGCAGTAGGACTATTTTCAGAATCATAACTACTCCGTATGACGTTATTTTCAGGTTCCTCCAAAATGGATTCGCCCATTCTCTCCCACGATCCTCGTCATAAGCCAGGAGAATCTCGAACCTCCTCCCGGCCTGGGCGTCCTGCTGTAAGTGGCTGTCTCTTCACTATGAATACTTATAAAGCTAGCTTTAACATAACTAAAAGGGATGCTTGCCACAAAAAGCATTTATAAAATAAATCACACTAACATGCTGTGCTTATGCTTAGTTTTAACTTAAAAGCATCTGTTTTCTTTAAATGAATTAAAAGAAACTAACTCAAGGTTTTCTGCTCATTTTAACTTTACTCCTGAGCCACTTCTGATATTTCCCCTCATGCTTCTCTTTTTTCAAATCCCTGTTTGCTGACTTTACCTTAAATGTGCAGAGTTACAAGAGAGCTATAGGGGAGGTTAGTATCACTGTCTCTTCTGTTGTGATGCTTCTGCATGACTTGGCATTTGCATTTACGGTCTGTCAGTGTTTATACAGAATTAATGGCATTCTCCACACTGCCTTCTTTCATCATGTAAATCGGAATAAATTAAATTTCCTTCTATAAAATCCTTTTCAAAGAGTTTGCATGTATTTTGTTGCAATTTGAACACCTTTCATTAAACACCTGCGTCCATTTTGAGTCGTTTGCATTGCTACTGCTTCCTAGCTCACCATCCTAATGCCTTCCTTACAAATTCTCTCGAGTATTCATAGTACATGAAGTGTTTCTCATAGAATTAGATTTATGCGTGGCAGGAGCATTTTTTTTTTTTTGGAAAGGTGTTCATTCACTCCGTGAGCACACAAAAGGAGGCATGCATGCTTTTTAAAATGTGCTATTGAATAATATCAGTTATACAGTTTATGCTCAGCTGATAGTGAATTTCTGACTCTAGTAGACTGTCTTGGACTGCAGCTTCCGACTGCTCTGCAGGTTTGCTGAGTGACCCTCACTCACTTGCTCTGCTCTTGTGCTGGATCTCACCAGCTACAGTCCAAGATGGTAAAGTTGAAATCTGATTGGGTAAACTGTCACCGCAACAGAGACCTGGTCTGCATGCCAGTAGGGTGCAGTTATGCTCTCTGGAAGTCAAAATCAAAAATATATTTATTTACCTGGGTGGCCCAACCAAATAAAGACAATGTGTGGGGAAACACATTTTGTATAATGCCGTTGTGTTAGTTGCAATTTTTTTTTTTTTTTTTTTTTGATAGCTGAGATTATGTTTAAAACCATCTGTACAGGACCATGGCCTCTTTGCCAAGGAGCGTGCTGAGGAGCCGCCGAGACCCCCGGTCAAAGCCAATGATTACTCGTCCTCTTCAGAAAGCAGCGAGAGCAGTGAAGAAAGTGAGAGCGGTGAGGGAGCAGAGGAGGAGGAAAGCCCCACAGATCGGTAACACTACCACCAACAAATGCTTACAGTTCAGGGATCAGCAAATAGTTTCCATTTGTGAACTTTGCTTTTAAATGAAGAGTGCAGTGCTTCTGTAAAAACTGCATCCTACGTCATCCTGATTTCAGCCACAGAGATGCAGACACTGATTCAGTCAACACTATGGTGGTTCATGAAGATGAGGGCGAGGTGGGAGAAGGAGAGCAAGCTGGAAGCTATGGGGATCAGACCATGCTGGTTCAGAGGGTGAGTCATCTGTATATGTAATGATGCTTAAAATGCATTGTGAGGTCATGGAGAAATTCAAACCCATTTGTGTCAAAGAATATTATAAAGCAGCAAGACAAGGGCCTCTGGTCCAGTTACATCAGTAGTGTTTTATTTATATATATATATATATATATATATATATTATAATATAATGTGGAAACAAATATGATAGCAGAAAAAAGTGCTGGCTTTCAGATTTCACCGGTAAACACTAAAAGCAAAGATTCAACATTTTGCAGCAATGCTCAACAAGCACTCAGAAACAAATTCATCAGAAACCAAAACACGTAGAACACTGCGTATCAGTCGACTGTAATGTTACAAAACCACGGCTTCTGTATTGCACATCTGTTGTTTGGTGACTTCCATGATTCTTTTGTCTTTACTCCTTTTATTTTAGTCCGTATATTGCCTAAAGGCAGCCTGAGTTATCTTGTCAGAAATCTTTGAGTTCTTTGGGGATTCAGCCATGACAGCATGCGTCTTCCAGGTGGCTCATAACGAGTTCTCGCCTTTTACCGAAGTGCAGCAGTTTTGTGTGTGTATATTTGAAAGTGCACAAAATGTGTATTTGTGACAAGCCACAGTTGTACCGCAGACAGTATAAAAGGTGGACGTTGCTGCCGTGATGTCATCCATTAGTTTTTGAAGCCTTGAGAATAGCATTTCCACAGTCGCCATCTTGGTTTCTGAAAACGTGATGTGATGGGGAGGGGTGGGTCTGACTGGGAAACCCCACAAACACAACAGATTGAGAGCACAGAGGATGGTTGTTGATTCTCGTCTCTTATACAGTGCAGATATTTTCAGTTTTTGTAGCTAAGTCCTAACACCATTCCCACTGGCAGTACTGCATCCCTCTGCAACACATTAGAACAGCCACAGTCCTTCAACCCCCCCGGGTTGATCAAATAATATCTTGACAGGATCCAATTTTATACTACTGTTCAGATGAGTCTTCACATTTATTCCTGAGTATGTGTAAGGTATGGTTTTGAGTACATACAGGGTTTAATTTATCATAAACCTGTGAAGGAAGTAATTTTTTTTTTTTTTAAAGTAAAGAATCACCTTGACAGTTTGTAGGTTGTCAAATTAGAGACTTTTGTTTTACTCTGTCTTTGTGACTGTAAAAATAAATTAGATTTGGAAAGCATCAAGTGGTTGTGCATGATGCAACCTTTTCAAGTCAGAAAATGATTTGGAATTATTCAGATAATGGAGACAGAAAAGTGAACAAAATCCAGGATAAACTTTACAGCTGGATCTAATTAACAACTGCACATCACACAAAAAGGGACAACTGGCTGATTGTTACAGTATCAAGAACTTTTCAGAGTTGGGGATCACTGTGTCTGCCAAATGTGTCCTAGTAATTGGTGCAGTAGATTATCCTAATCTAAGTGTGTCATATCATTATGTAATACTTAGTCATTTTTGTGTTTGTCTTTATTTCAACTGAAAGACCCCAGAGAAGCGGAGCCATAACGGATACACTAACTTGCCAGATGTGGTACAGCCGTCACACTCCCCCACTGACTCGGCCACTCACTCTTCTCCTGGGAAGGACTCTGTTTACGATGTAAGTGTTACTGATGCTAAGTATATCAGCGCCCCCCGTGTTCTAGATTTGCCATCAGATCAGTCATGACGTCCACCCACAATTGAATGTCTTTAAGAACTTCATTACTGATAATTATAAAGGTATTTTGTTGCCACATAAGCAGTTATGACACTTGGCGATGGAAACAAATATATACGTATCTTCAGACCAAATGTTGACTTAAACAACAGTGAATAACTAACACACCTGTTCTGCTCTACCAGTATCAGTCCAGAGGTTTGGTTAAGGCATCTGGCAAATCCTCTTTCACCACCTTTGTGGATCTGGGCATGTATCAGTCACCAGGAGGTACTGGGGATAACATGTCTGTCAGTGGTGAGTGACACTACTTTAGCCTTGGGTTTTTGCTCAAGAATATTTTTCATTTACGTAAAAACAAGTCTAATGACTTGTTAATGGATGTGCTGTTGATTTTAAATAGGATGGCTGGGACATTTGTTTATATCTTGTATTAGCTTGTCCTGGTTTGTGTTTTCTTTCTTCAAATACACAATTTCCATTGCTGCTTCTATGTATGTGTAGGCTCCAGGTTTGAGCAGCTGAAGATGGAAGTGAGGAAAGGATCCATGGTGAACGTCAATCCCACCAACACGCGCCCCCCTAATGACACACCAGAAATCCGCAAGTACAAGAAGAGATTTAACTCTGAGATCCTGTGTGCTGCACTTTGGGGTAAGAACCGATTCAGTACGTACTAGTGCAAAAATGTAAATACAAAATGCAAACACTATTACTGAAGTGTGTGTGTGTGTGTGTGTGTGTGTGTGTGTCTGTAGGTGTGAACCTTTTGGTGGGCACGGAGAATGGTTTGAAGCTACTGGATCGTAGCGGTCAGGGCAAGGTGTACCCCCTCATTAACTCCCGCAGGTTCCAGCAGATGGACGTCCTGGAGGGCCTCAACCTGCTCATCACTATATCAGGTCACAACTGCTGCTCATTGCTGTTGCTGGAGCTGGTTAAAGCCGTCAGTCCTTTGGGCATAAGACAATTCTTTTACTTACACTTGATGCCAGTACTGTTACATTGCACTTAAAAATAATAAGAGAGCTTCTTTCTATAGAAATTATTAGGCTTTGGAAATACTGACAATGGGTGGCTGTTATCCCATGCAAAGGCTGTCTCCCCTGGGTAGCTCTTTGCAGCTCCTGCTGTTTCATGCATTCACTGTTCTTACAACTGTGTAACATGTTCTGGATTTCCTCTACTGTGTCAAAAAGAATAACCCTTCAACTTGAATTTCATTTTGTGTGCATTTTAAATGCACTGTCAGTGGGGGCATGCCACAACTTTATGCGGAAGGTAAAGGTCCATCTACAAGTGGTCAGAGCAGGACTTTCAGTGCTTCATCCAAACTAGCTGGAGCACTGGGGGCTGTGTATTGCCACACAGAGGGAGCAGCCACATTTAAATTGGTTACCTTATGATGACATTTGGTTGATGAGTGCTGATACTTTAGTCAGATATTAACATTTTTATAAGAAATCATCACTTACAGAGGGACCAGTATTTACAATTGGAAGGGGAGATTTAAGTTACAGTAATGATATCATGGCAAAAATAAATATTTTTATATGAAATCCATTTTGCCATTTCCCAGTCTTTATTTGCATGGTGTAGAATTTAAAACAATGTAACCACACTATATAAATGTACTTAAATAATTACTACAATGTAGTCCCATTTGTAATTGATCTCTCTCTCTATTAGGCAAGAAAAACAAAGTGCGTGTCTACTACCTGGCATGGCTAAGGAATAAGATCCTCCACAATGATCCTGAGGTAGAAAAGAAGCAGGGTTGGACCACGGTGGGAGAGATGGAGGGCTGTGTACACTACAAAGTGGGTGAGTGACCGATGATGGCTTTTTAACACTGCTGTTTATTAAACTCCAAGAAATTAGGATGAATGCGTTTTGCACAGTAAATTATTAATTACAAGTGTCTGATGTCAGATGGCCTTGTGGTTGTTCTGTCTAGTGAAATATGAGAGGATAAAGTTCCTGGTGATTGCTTTGAAGAATGCGGTGGAAGTTTATGCCTGGGCGCCCAAACCTTATCACAAATTTATGGCCTTCAAGGTAAGTCTCCTCTTTTCTGTGAGCTGGATTAGTTATGCAAGGTCAGTCAACCAGAAGTGCATTCAAGTTGATTATCTTCTCATTCTTACTTTCTGCCTCTGCCCCCTCTACCCCTTTAAATCAGTCTTTTTCAGACCTGCCACACAGGCCTGTCTTGGTTGACCTGACAGTGGAAGAAGGCCAGAGGTTGAAGGTCATCTATGGGTCTTGTGCTGGCTTCCATGCCATTGATGTGGACTCTGGAAACAACTATGACATTTATATTCCCGTTCATGTAAGTTTTATGGCTGTCAGACAGCAACAGTTAGTAGTATATGAAACCGACAGGAGCTTATCCCTTTTGGATTTTTATCTTTAAACAGATCCAGAGCCAAGTGACACCGCACGCAATCGTGTTCCTGCCCAGCTCAGATGGCATGGAGATGCTGCTGTGCTACGAGGACGAGGGTGTCTACGTCAACACCTATGGGCGCATAATTAAGGATGTTGTCCTGCAGTGGGGCGAGATGCCTACATCTGTTGGTACGGGTCAAACCCAACAGCATGAACTGTATAGACTGCAATTGGCTTATCCAGTACTAATGTTTGCACTGTGCTCTGCAGCTCATATCTGCTCAAACCAGATCATGGGTTGGGGAGAAAAGGCCATTGAGATCCGCTCTGTGGAGACTGGCCACTTGGACGGCGTTTTCATGCACAAAAGAGCTCAGAGGCTGAAGTTCCTTTGTGAGAGAAATGACAAGGTAAAGATAGAAACACTCGTGGGGCAATTACACAAGAGTTGTAGAAGGCCAACTCTACCTTTCTGTCTGCATGCTAAGTATGAACACAGAGCCCCCAGCTGGTTAGCTTAGCATAGCCACTGTTTGCAGAGGTGTGCGGCTAGCCTGACCAGTCAGCTAGAAAGAAAATAATCTTTCCACCAGAACCTTGAAACTCATAAGATGCATGAAGAGTTACATATATGAAACTGTGATTACCTCGATGTTACTGTGCTAGCAAGTGGTCCCAGCCACTTGCTAGACACAAAGACAGCAAAGTTGATCAGCTCCTGGATGTAGCTTGATATTCCTTTTTAAAGTTGTTACTAACATGAATCTCGATCGTGTCTGTCCTTAGGTGTTTTTCGCGTCAGTGCGGTCTGGAGGCAGCAGCCAGGTTTACTTCATGACCTTGAACAGAAACTGCATCATGAACTGGTGAAAGAGCAGCTGCTCCGGTTAGTGCGTAAAACCCAGCTGGGTTTGAAGAAGGAAGTGTATCCGAAATTTGCGCATGTACCAAATGTGAACATCACTCTCTTTCTCTCCATCAAGCCCACACTCAAGCACTCATAATCCAAAGGCACACACACACACACACGCATGCATGCATGCACACACTCATACAAAAACAATCTTAAAATCCATTCCAGCTTACACTTCTTAAGATGCAGTTTCAATCGTGGCCCCCTGAAAACATCCTCCCTCGAGTTATCAACAAAAAACAACTGATGAGCTTCACATGTTAATACCATCTATTAATTTGTATTGTATATATTCTTGTCTTGATTTATTTTACTTTGTGGACCTGTGTTGAGTCGTAACTATTTAGTTCCTAATTGTGAAGTATGTTAACATTCCTTGATGGTTCTCCAGTACTTTTTGAGGAAGGCATTATTTACTAATAGTATATGTCAAAATGAAGCTGTAAATACATAGCACCTTAGACTTGGATTCGAATCATTTGCAGGCCTCTTGCATAGCCACCAGCAGGCCGCAGTGACATGAAACGATATAGTCCTGGAGTGCCCAGTGGAGTGCAGTGGCTTGTGTGGCCCCCAGTTTTTTGAGGCTCTTATAGTTTCAGCAAGGCTCAAAGAATTATTAGACACACATTAGAAAGTGACAAAGTCAGGGCGAAGGAGCTTCTTTGTTCTTCATAGTAGACAGTAACGGGACGTCTTGCTTTTTGTTTTTCTGACCTAAATGGCAAATAATGGATCAGCTCTTACTCACTGGCAAGTAAGCCTTGAATACTTCAAAAGCAGAATAAATGAACTTTAAAAGATTAAAATAATAAAACCTCACCATACTCATTCTGAGTATGGTCAAACTTCTTGCTTTGCCTTTTTTTATAGTCTAGGCAAAACCATTAATTACTTGTCTCATCAGGCTTATATCTAAACTTTTTGTTTCCATAGATTTACAAAACTACACAAATTTGATATTTATATGTAGTGATTCCGTATTGGTATTAGCATACTGGTATTTTTAATTTCACTGTAATTACATTGCCATTATATTGCAATATATAATCTCGTGGAGTTTTTGAACAGGGGAGTTCATGTATTTGGCTAGTAGTGCCGGGAGTATGACAGCAACTCTGGAGGAGAGAGAGAGAGGGGATGGGAGGTGTGTCAGGACAATGAGGAGGAGGATGTCAGAGACATGGTAGGAGGATGAACCCTCCGACCATGTTGATCTACTCTACTGTATTATATTTTAGTTCTTAGGCTATTGTTAGTGTGGATTTTTTTCGTGAGTGTTTGTCCAGAGAATTGCAGTAGAACAGCCCTCTGTGTGATAGAAGTCATATTTGTCTTGGGCCAGTAGAAAGATTTAATTAACGGAGACTCTGCGATACCACAGAGGGCTCCATCTCATCAGGCACTTTGGAGAGCACGGCTGGAACTCACGAGACTTAATATATTTTCTATCTGTAAATTCTGCCAAAGTTCACCGTATATTTTGCAACAGAGGTATGAAGCAAGGCCAAAGGGAGAGGAGCTTATAGATATTGAACAAGAAATTATTCCTACAGATCACTGAACAATATTTTACTTTCACTTGAATAATCCAAAATCTCAGCTGACATTCTAGTAAAGTTATGATTCTGTGTTCTCTGCTTTGGATTTCCCAAAGACCAGACTTTATTTTTTTCCCCTGTATTAGTGTATAAGAATTTTCTCTTTTTAAGGGGAATTAGACATCTGCTTAGTTTAGGAAGATGATTTGAGAGATTTGCTCCTCTACACCAAACACTACGGTACAAGTACGACCCAGCCTTATCAAGAAAAGGCTTTTTGTTCAGTGAGTCACTTGATTCAGTGCACTGCTACAGGTGGATTTTTAACTTTGCTGCTGGGAAATATGTCTTGTTATTTCATCAGAGCGGTCACATGAATATTAAAAGAATCATAAAAGGTATCTTAGCTAGTGATCTGTAGGAAAGTTTGTTAAAGCTTGCTCTTTAAGCTGAGGAGATATTTTATTCATTAAAGAAGGCTATTAAGACTGCAGTGTACATTCAGGTCAGAGCGTTTAATCAAATGTTCTATAAATAGATGGTTAATTTTATGAGATAAATCGCCATGGAAAGCACCTTCAGCGAACATACATTTACAAATATATCTCACGCGGATACTTTGGTGTGCATGTAAGCCATTGAAATAGATTATAGTACTGTATCAAAGTTGTTTTCCCCTTAAGCGAATGTGTTTTTATTCCTAAATATCTTTTATGTGCCATGACCTACTTTTCAAATGTCTCAACTACAATCGTCCAGGAGCTCTGGCATCTGTGCTTTTTATGATCAAATCCTTCTTTTTTATCAATCTGCCATGTTTACAGTTTAAGCAGTGCCTTGGAGTTGGGAAGGTGAGATGTTTTCAGAAGGGTTGTGAGCCCCCATGCACGCTGCCAACCCCAAAAATCTCGTAATGAAATCACAAGAAGAAGAGGCACAATTATATTTGCTCCCTTGTTAAGATTAATATCCTGTGCCAATTAAGTGCACTTAAGTCAAATCCAGAATATCTCTTAAGATGGACTTTTTTTTTCCTTCTTTTTTTTTTTTTGCACCATATATTATAACTTAGAAATCACTAGAAAAGAATCTGTTCAGAGAATTGCAATAACAGATATGTTAATACATGTCTAGTTAATCCAGTGTAACATGTAAAGGATCTACTCACAGCGGGAGCCAGCATAGAGTAAAGCCATGTGTATGAGTCACATTGTACAGAAAACTTAACGTGCACACATTAAGTTAAACTGTGTGCGCGTGTGTCTGTGCGTGCGTGTGTAATGTCTGCTCCTAAAAAAAAACAAACATGTAGGTTCAGGTTGCACAGATGATCTAAGCGCTTAGTCTTTAACATGTGTAATGTTGTAGTGGGGAGAGTAGCGTGAGACGCCTGTTTTATAAAATATGTAAATGAGTCTAGATTGAGAAAAGTGAATGTAAATCTACAAGACAGATTTGTATTTATATGAACGTCTATTAATCTAAGCACAATGTATTCAAAGGCTGAGAAATCAAAGCTATAGCTGAATCTAACACAAAGATGGACTCTTTTACCCCCCCCCCAAAAAAAAGAATTATTATTATTTGTTAAACTTGTCTGGGTGTGATTAGTAGTTGTTATAGCTGAGCAAGAGACAGCTGTGGGTATGTGGACTGTCTCAAAAATCTATCTAGACAGAAATGTAAGTCTCTTGTTAGAGGAGTGAGATACTCGTGGTGACTCAGACTGGTATTGGATCTGGCCTCTGGTGTGAATGGCCTATGGGGGGGTTGACAGGCTCATAATATTCTCAGGAGTTGACAGGGATCATTATAAAGGCAGAACAACAATGATAATAGGGGCCGAATAGTCTGTGGTGTGGGGCTATTGGCTCTTGGCTTTTAAATTTATTTTTAGAAAGTTTTTGTTTTTTAATAAAAAGGAAAAAAACCCATCACAGATGAATTGATAATCTTTATGAAGTCTAAAAAGTAATTCCACTGATTTTACACATCAGACTCTGTTTACAGGATGCACTTCCAAGAAATTGCTTCATGTGATGTCAGTTGGCACTGGTTGGGGCTGAAGACAAAAAAAAAAAACTTGCATGTGTGGGTAAGCTACGATTTCAGTATACAAAAAGGTAGCTGCATGCCTGGAAATAAAAAGGTCTTTATTAATTTTGAAGCTTTAAACAAGAATTTGACTTCTTTGTAAGAATAGCATGATGGACAGCTTATAAAAACAATGCATCAGAATTGTAGCAGAACTCAAGATGCACCATTCTGCACACAGCTTTGATGTGTGAAATCAATGCATTTCACTTTTTAAACACCTAACTTCCATAATATTTGGTTGTTCTGCATAGGTTTAGTCAGACCACTCCATTTGCAGTTACATGAAATGTAATGCATACAAAAAAAATCACTTCCATATAAAAGAAAGCAAAAAGCCATAGCATCACACTGAACTCTCATCATGTTAGCTGCATGGTTTCTGTTGGCAGTTATTCTGTAGAGCGTTGCAACTAAATTATTAATGTTTATAATGAAAGCCTTTTGACATTTGCCATCAAACCTGACTGAGGAAGTCACTTCCAAACATTCAGCTTGCTGTCTTTTTTCATGCAGCAGAAATTCTTACAATATGTTGCGATCTGGAAGACAGAAGACTACTTACGGTTGTTGATTTCCCTAAATGCACCTTAATATGTGAAAGTGCTATTTCATTTTGTGCCAATGGCCATTAAAAGACCTGAACCTCACAGCTCATTAGTTTCCTGGCAATATTTGCATCAGCCTGGCTGTAAGCTCAGACACAGTTTGCTGAATTTGTGCAATCTTGGCTCTTGAGTTGTAGGTGTGCAGCATTGTCCTTTTTTTTTTTTTTTTTTAAATTAAAAAAAATAAAAGCAATACAAGCATTTGAACAGATCAAAAATTGTCCATCTGAATGTGACTTGTAGGTCGTGATTCTTCAGTGGCCTTTGGCAGACTTAATGTAGGTGGGTTTGTGTTACAGAAATCATTCAGTACTTTGCTTTTGTTTTTAATCACCAAAAAAAAAACTGCTTCTCTCTGTCGATTTAACACAGTCACGTGATGGGATGCTTGATATAATCCAAAAACTGCCTTTATGAACTCTTAAGTATCGATAAATAGCTGATAGATAATCTTCTCACGAGGCACTCTTATAGCTTATATTTCTAATCAATAACGTGTGACTGCATTTGCAGCTGTAGTTGGGAGCGAGGCTGATCAAACATGGGGAGCTCTACATCGACATGGCTCTTTGGACAGAAACACAATATCTCGTTTTTTTCAATAACTTTTTGGTTTGTTTTTTAGAAAGACATCTTTGCAATGTTTCCGTGTGCGTGCGCGTCTGTGTTACTTGTGAGAGATTAACTCCAGATTGTATTTCATAGACTAAACTTTAAACTTTCAAGATTGTGTTGAATGAATTCATGTCTTAATACAGATTGTTTGTTTGAAAAATAAAAAAATACCTTGATCGCATTTGAGTCTGTATCAACTGTTTTTCTTTGCACTGCAATAAATGTCCATTACTGAATTACATCATCACCACTGTAAGGGCTTGTGATTGACATGATTTTCATGTAACACAATAGCAGTGAACGGAGTGAGATGTACTTCAGTGTTCAGCCACATCATGGTGCTAAAAGTCTGCTTGGACATCTTGTCCCTGTCACTTCCCCTTTGTTACTATGAAACAACTGTTTAGGATCCACTTAACAAAAGGCCGTCTTCATAGCCTAACTCAGTGCTTCCCAAAGTCAAGAGTCCTGCGGCCCATGTAAAAAAAAAACAGAAAATCCCATGGGCCCCCCCCTCCCCCCTGGTCGTCTGATGGCAGCACCCTGTGAAATTTTCCTGGCTAGAAGCCTGTCTTCACTCTCATCAAAATTCAAGAGAAAGTGATAGATGTCCTTGAAATTTTGATTAAAAAGAACACACAGGCTGTTGGCTATAAATTGCTAACACTATCCAGTCATATGTAAAGTGCCAATGCCAATATGTGACCCACTCGCCACTGGGAAACGAACTTCAGTACACAAGCAGTAAATTTAGGTCAGAGTAATGAGTAATATCACAAAGTAACATCCTATTACCAGCATTAATTCACTTTAAATATAAATAAATACATTAATATAAATATGGAACTGCATACTTGTGAGTAATTTCAAACTGAATTTCTGTTATTAATGCGACCCCACCCCCACTGGCCTAACTTCTAAATGGATTAAACACATTTTCTTCAAGATCTGTTTTTGGTTTACAGTAAACATTTAGCCCGTTTTCTGAGTCAGACCTACAGATTGGGCGTCAGCACCCCCTGGTGTCTGAAGACAAACACATCAGACGTTTTTATTTAATTCTCTGTTTTAACCCAAACTTCAGTGTGTTAAAAATTAATAATTGAAAAGATACGAACTGTATCGGCATTCAACATATTTCTTTGGGGGCTGTGAAGATTCAGGTTGCTGCCACGTATTTCTAATGAAACAGGTAACTAGGTTTGCTGTGTGCCAGCTTTGAACTTATTATTAAAGCTCCACCCACTGGCCACTCTATTAGCTACACCTCACTAGTACAGGGTTGGACCACCTTTTGTGTCCAGAACCACCTTAAATTCTTTGTGGCACAGATTCAACAGAGGTGCTGGAAACATTCCTCAGAGATTTTGGTCCATATTGACATGACAGCATTGCACAGTTGCTGCTGATTTGTTAGCTGCACATCCATGATGTGAATCTCCTTTTCTACCCCATCCCAAAGATGCTCTATTGGACTCAGATCTGGTGAGTGTGGAGGCCATTTGAGTGCAGTGAACTTATTTTGATGTTCAAGAAACTAGTTTGAGATCATTTGAATTTCATGACATGGTGCCTTATCCTGCGGGAAGCAGTCATCATAAGATGGGTACACTGTGGTGATAAAGTCCTCAGTTTCCTGTTCTTAGCTGATAGGCGTGGCACCCAGTGTGGTCTTGCTGCTGTAACCAATCTGCTTCAAGGTTCAACATGTTGTGCGTTCACTGAGACTTTTCTGCATACCTTTGAGTTACTGTTCCCTTCCTATAAGCTCAAAGCAGTCTGGCCATTCTCTGACATCAACAAAGCATTTTCACACAGAACTGGCGCTCAATGGATAGTTTCTCTTTTTCAGACCATTCTCTGTAAACCCTGGACATGGTTGTGTGGGGAAAATCCCAGGAGATCAGCTGTTAGTGAAATTTGAGAACTTAAAAAACACACACACACACACAAATGGCAGGAGAGGCAGTTATTTATTAATATTATGTACAATTATAGTAATGTCCAGATAATACAATGACAAAGTATAATTATTGGCTCCTACTCAGTAAGACGTGTCCTGTAATGCTTTTACTTCTCAGCTTCTCTTAATCTCAGGTTCTTTTAGATTAATTAAACTGTCTCGATATCCTCTGTTAATAAGTGTATTTGAGGCACACAGGGAGAATATGAATAAAAGAAGTGTGCAGAGTAAAAGAAAACTGATGCCATGATAAAAACAGTGACTGCATGACTATTTGAAACAGATGAAAATTAGAGTTGATATTTTTGTTAGAATTGACCCCCACCCCCCACCCCAATGTACTCAGGTGGTTACGCCCTCACAGCACCGCTGCTGAGTACAGAGACAAAAATAGCAAAGAAAAATCTGAAGTGCATTTTGGACTTTGTCGTAAACAAAGACAGAATTGTTCAGCAATGTTTGCGCCCCTGCTTAACGCGAGGAGCAACATCTCCCATGATAACCGTGTGTGTGAATGAGCGTGTCAGACAGTGACGATAGTGTTTGTGTCTTCGGTTAAACAGCTGAATATTCAACTGTATTTGGTCACATGTTGACATTGACCTGTTATGTGCATGTGTGTGTTGTACTGTGGCCTTGCTGCTGTGCACTTTAATCAGCGGTAGGTAGTGTGGGCATGTGTTCAGGTCTTGTTATTTTGTCCCACATACAATGAGTATATGTGTGTGTGTGTGTGTGTGTGTGTGTGTGTGTAAACTCATATCTAAGTAATATATATTATGTACAGTATAATGTTGCGGTTTGTCTGTGGAATCTTACATACAGTGAGAGTACAGGGTGCAAACTGTGTCCCAAGATAAGAGAGGTGTCTGTCTGTCAGATGTGTGTGTTGGTTTGCTGTTTTTATGCACGGCTCAGTTCCAGATCTTGAGGAAGCTGTCCCAGGACCCGGTGCACACCGCCATGCCGTCATCCGTCACGCCCAGACAGCTCACACGATTGTCGTGGCCTGCCAGGACTCCTGCAAGGGGGATGAAGAAAACCAAAAGGCAACTTGTTACTGCACAAAGTCATGCTCTTAAACTTCTTCAAAAGTCACCCAGTACACAATGACCACAGTTTTTCATATAGCTTTAACTTCAGATCGATGCCGCTGTTGTGGTATACTCTTGCTACTTAAGTGTGAATAGCATTGGGGGAAAAAATCCTGTTTTTCAGAAAAAGAATATGGACCTTTTTTTTTGTTTGTTTGTTTTTTGCAATCAGCAACCAAACAGACTTGTGATGTTCTTTCTACAGTGGAAACAAATCATTGTTGGGAAAGTTTGTCCCAAGATTTGTGCTAAAATTCCCACGACTGTGTTGATGATGGATTTGACTCAATGGTTCATCCAAAACCAGCTTTATAGTGCCTAAGGCAGATTCTGCAGCTCTTCCATCACTTGAAGTTCCTGGCTGTTCTTTTGTTTTGTTTTGTTTTGTAGGGTGAACAACTGACCCACCAGCCTGTCTGCAGTGTATAGCACTTCCTGGAGTATATAATTATACTTCCTGCAGTACAGTACTGTCCTAATAATGCGTCAGTTCAGTGCAACTCAATAAACAAAAGACCACCTCTGATGCAAATAGCTAGATAATCATCTTTATCTTCACTTTAGCTTTAAGATGATCCTTCTCTTTTCTCTCACTTGTTCCACCCACCTGCTCTGTCTCCCTTCATGGCATCCCATATGTTGCAGTTAAAGTCATCGTAACCAGCCAGCAGCAGGCGGCCTGAGCGTGAGAAAGCCACAGAGGTGATGCCACAGATGATGTTGTCATGGCAGCAATACGTAACTGAACGAGTAAATAAAACATAA
>JAMQGT020007318.1:107500-144175 GCA_024447675.2 Pterophyllum scalare | reverse complement strand
CCGTTCATGCCGAAACCCTCTAATGTAACTGAATTAGGACAATTCTGCAAAGATGAGTGGGCCAAAATTCCTCCAGAACGCTGTAAGAGCCTCATTGCAAGTTATCGCAAACGCTTGGTTGCAGTTGTTGCTGCTAAGGGTGGCCCAACCAGTTATTAGGTTTAGGGGGCAATCACTTTTTCACACAGGGCCATGATGGTTTGGATTTTTTTTTACCTTTAATAATAAACACCTTCATTTACAAATTGCATTTTGTGTTTACTTGTGTTGTCCTTGACTATTGTTTAAATTGGTTTGATGTTCCGAAACACTTAAGTGTGACAAACATGCAAAAAAACAGGAAATGAGGAAGGGGGCAAACACTTTTTCACACCACTGTAAATGCTCCTTTTGAGACAATGACAGGGCCAATTCTTCATTTATTTTGGAGGGTAAATAATAATTGTTAGGCACTGTTTGAAATATGAATCCACTGGGCACGTGTTTTAATGACTCTTCTGTGCACCACTGTCCTTGCTTTCATCCTGATACCATGAAAATGGGATAAAACAGCTGTTTGGTAGAAAGCAGCTGCAGCTTGCCTTTGATGCTGCATTCTCACTGTGAAGGTGAGCTCTTCCTGGCTTCTTGCAAGTGTGTAGTACTGTAAGCAGTAGTAAATACAAATCAATGCAGCACATTCAACCAAATTGGCATTATTTACCTTTTGATGAAACCTTTGGATGTCTAAGACTGGCGAGCTCAACGCTCTCCAACTGCACCAAAGTTTTAAGTGAGAACACAACCGAAATAAGTCCATACGAAGACTGACAGTCAAGAATTTATGTCTCCTGGTTCTGATTGTCTGAGATTTGTTTAATATATTCTATTTTGCAACCTGTGAATAACAGGAAAAGAAGAAATCGTCAAAATTTTGCTTCAGAACTTTAATTCTGGCGAGTTTTTACTGGCCTCTTTTCAAGCCTATATACACCTGTGAAAGGTGAGGTGCAAAGAGTATTGGAACAGGCAAAAAGGACAGCGGGTTGGAAATGGGGACACGCTGAGGTGGAGAGAGGTAGAGGAGGATGAAGGCGATGAAGAAGGAATGGAGGATGAGTAGATGTTCTTCTGTAGCCAGCATTCTTACCTCTTATTGGTGTACCACCTGTGAGGTAATTTGAATGCAAATAAGATTAAAGATAAGCATTAGTATTAAGAGAAGAAGTGAAACAGAAAGACAAGAAGAGGCAGGAGAGCAAACAGATAAGAGGAAGCTAGTCTCACCCTATTCAAAAAAATAAACATATCTGTAAATATTTCAGATATTATTCAGTGCTGAATAAGTTCAAGTTTCGAGCTCAGAGGGAGAAATAAACTGAATGTTTATTTTCAACCAAAACCAATTTCATAAATGGCAACTGTGGAAAATGTTTTCTGAGTGAAAGCCATTTTCTTCACTACACACGTGATTTATTTTCCCCGTGAGACCCGGAAAGCACAAACAGTTTCAGTAATGTATCTTCACACAGCTCCAACTGGCAGTCTGTCATTTGTGCATCTGCTTATTTACTGTAACACGGTACTTATTTGAGTTGCACACCTGGCTATTTGCGCCGCAGAGCTGGCTTCCCGTTGTGATCATAAAGCTACTCATCATACAAAAAAAAACCCACACCTGCTTTTTTTTTCCCATGAAAGCATCAAGTTATCAAACACTTGACCCTCATTCACCAACAACATGCCTGCTTTGAGGCGCTGTTTCATGTTCTCCTGCAGAACTCGACCTGCCCGCTCTCCTTCTGATGCAATGCACAGAAACCTCCACATGTCCTGAGATATACCGCTATGTTGCTGCCTCAGTGGCTGACGACTGTACTGGCTCCATAATTAGGACACTACATTAGCATACTACAGATGTATTTTTATAACACTTGTCACTTTATTTTGGGTCATCTAAATGCTAACCAGTGTTTTCTCTGTGCACTGCTCACGACTGAACAGCCTGAATAGACAAAGATTAGGATTACCTTCTTTTATATAGAAAACTCACTAATGTGTGACGCTATAGCTGAAAATACTCTCCCCCCCTTCTTTCTTTTTTGAAATGTTCCTTTAATTTTGAGTCAATTATGCTTCCCTCATATGTCTTCTATCAGATTAGTGTAACTGGTGACAATGTTACTTCATAACTTTATAATTTTACGATCACAATCACCTAATAGCAAATTCCTGGTGTGAACCCCAGCTGAGGCCTCTCTCTATTCTCCTTGTACCTGCATGTGTTTCCTCCGACTTCCTACTGCAGTACAAAGACATGCACGTTAGCTTAATTAGTGATTCTCAATGAAGCGCCCATAGATGACAGGTAAAGTGCTTGAAGTGTATAGAATATAATGTGATATTTAAATGTAGCTTGCAGTCAGGTGACTTAAAGGGTCAGGACGACTGGAAAAGTCGGTCCATTTCCGATCAAGGACCTTTTCTCAAGGTGCGTTTTCCTTCATATTTGGAGCCACCAGTCTGCACTTCTATCTTCTTTTATTTCTGTGTGTTTCCTGAAACCTTTTACAGAAGGTTGATATTGTTCTGAGGGTGATCCGCAGAAAACTTTAATTCCTAAAATCTATTTATTTTCTCGCTGCTTTTCCCCTGACTTTTGAAATGAGAGGAGTAAACATGTAGGAGCTGTTCGGTACCACTGAGCATAGCTTTAAAAGAAAACTATGGAGCGCACTAAATTTTGGGGACATTTGCACATATGAAACTTAAAAGGGTGGAATTTCTACTTTGTTATAACCATCTTTGGTCAGATCTAAATAATACTGGTAACATGAAAGATTCTGGCCTGCAGAGAGCATGTGAAGCAGACAGCTGCCAAGAGTTCCTCTTTTAATGAACACAATTAACTTTAATAAGCTGCAGTTGAGCAAATTGCTATTGTAGGTGAATAAAATTTAGGGTCAACAACTACATGAACCTCATCTTCACCCCTTAAAGCTTGTTAAGACGTTGTTAAAGAGAGTTCAGTTATAATTAAAATTAGAGCTTGTTGTTATTCAAACACAACACTCAAATTCCTATTTACATAATATTAATTGTTCAGCCCTGCTGCTGTTCATTCTAATAGCACAGTGTTCCTCCTTTGCTTCTGTAATTTACCGGTGTAAGTAAAAGGGGCCATTTGGGCATATCAGGTCATATGCAACAAACGGAAGAGAGGAGGATGGTTACTATGCAGATGCTACCGATCTGGATAATAAACCAAGCCGCTTTGATGGGAAAACAGAGTGTCAGATATAGGTGGTGAGAGAGAGAGCAGAAGAGGAGCCCTGGAAGCTGTGTGGCCCCTGGGAGCTGACAGAGGAGACATCAGCAGCTTCCAAAAGGCGGGGCTGGACATTACCAAGACCTGCCATGACTTCCCCTCACAGCTGCCTGACAGCCAGAGGAATCCCCCTTGAGCAGGAAGTCGGGGTGTCATGACAGATTCAGGGACTTCATTGTGAAAAATAATAGGATTTTATTATATTTTCACAATGTCTGGATTTGAAGGATTGTTTTTCCTTTTTGTTTTTATTTTTCCCTGAAGCGGAGTCCACCAGGAGCGGATGCAGCTGATCTTCATATATCAGCTGAGAACATCATCAAGACTGAAGAGTCCCTGTGTGAATCTGCTGGCGTATAAACCTCAAGTTAAATCCAGCTTCAGTTCACTTTTCCTTTTCCAAGCAGAATAAAAAAAAAACATCATCTGACTGGCTGTTGGAGGGGGCTGGCCTTCATTTTATATATCAGTTTTCTTGCAACACAGATTAGTAAAGCTGGGCTCAGGCTACACAGTATTTTTATCTGCTGAGGCGGTCATGGAGTCAGATCAGGCGATTACAGAGTCATAAAATCTAGAGTCAAAGCAGGCTACATGATGCTCCCCGACCTGGCTACACAATGGATACCAGAGTGATGGGTGTGTTCTCCACTTCACAGCTCTATCCAGCCACACCAGCAATATCCTTACTCTTTATAGGTGTACATACAGTAGCTGGGTGGTGGTGATCTCTGTGCCAACCTCACAGAAGTTTGGGAACCACAGTGGAAGACAAAAAAATATGCTTGTCTTTCCTGTCCCAGGTGGGATAAAACAATCGACTGCTGTGCACGATCCCCATTTTCATTCCCAACTTGAACAAGTGTCCGACATTATCCTGATTGGACCATAATTGGCTGGTATGGTGTAGTCTGAACCCGGCATCAGGGAGCAATATCATACCAAGTAACCCTGATAATGTCATATTAACCTGTAGACTCCAAAGAAATAAACTGTGAAGTATTATTCTCATCATCTCCTGTACTTTCAGTCATAGCAGAAGGCTTTCAGCTGGTTCTTGTACTTTAATAGTTCAGTTTCACCTCCCGTTACTGTACATGCATCCATACAGTTGCTGAAATGTTTCTGAAGAGGGCTGGGATCAAGTTATGACACCATATTGTCAGAACATAACAGGAAGTCACTCACTTTTTCTAAGCCCTCTCTTGCGTTCCGTCTCTACCTGTTGAGTAGACTTTGTAAGTAACTGCACCACGTGGAAAATTCATTTTGTATTTGGTGTGAACATACGATGCTATTGTAATGGGAAAGGTTCTGAGAAAGGCCTTCGGTGAGCAGTGTGCTGCTTTCAGTGTGCCAATGCTGTCACTGGGCCAAAGAAAGCTCAAGTACAAACAACCACACACTCACTTATTGTCTTCACTAAATTTTGATGAAATCAAGTGTTTTCTCTTCTTTGTCTGGTAACTTTTGTTTCCTCTGGTGTGTGGAAGAAACTCACACACTGAGGCTGAAATGTGTTGGAATGTCCAGAAGACTTATACTGACAGCTTGATCCACAGAAAGAACGGGAATTCACATAATCTTTGCTTTGCTGGGATTTTTTTTTTTTTAAATCTGTATCTTGAATCTCTGAAACTCCAGTTCCAACATCACTGGATTACCCCTTTAAGAGCCGCTGGCAGCAACAATAAGTGAACTGGGATCTTCTTCTTTGGAAGTGATTTATCCAAAGACCACACCTTAAACACTCCCTTTCCTTTCATAGATCTGCCACAAATGCCTACCTCTGTCATAGCTACGGGTGGTCTGCCAGGCTCAGTCCCCAGTGAGGTCTTACCCAAAGCAGCAGCCACTGGCTGAGCTTGGTGCTTTATCTGTCTTCATTGTTATCAATAATAATAATTTTGGTGGATGTGTTCCTTTCTTTCTTTCTCATTTCTGAAATGAAAGTGTTTCCAGAGGTTTTCAGGGACTGCTGGTACATTTGTGGCCAGTGGGAGGTGAATATTACACCCCCAAGGCCATTGTAGCACTGTCACATTGCTCCCCTTCTCTGGGGAGTGATTGTCCCCCTTGGACAATTAGATCCCATCTTGAAACTCTGTGACTCATCAGTTTTATATCTTTGGCTTAAAATTACTGGCAGGAAGCTGTGAGGAAGATGCAACCCCCCCCCCCAAAAAAAACAGAGCAAAGGCCTCAAATTGAAATGAAGCTATTAAAGTTTTTAATGGATCAAAGTCATTTAATAGGACTGGCTACTTCAGGAGCTAATATAGTCACCCCTCTATATAATGAAAGCTAGTGAAACAAATAAATTGAATAATTCTGGGGGCTGACTTTATTTGTTTCACTTTCCTGGTGTGGCACCAGGTAACTCTGATTTTTCTAATAAAAGCCATCTGTGTGACCGTGGGACTCTATGAACCAAAGTGAAACAAATTGCCATGCTGTTCAGTTAATAATATATGGCATTACAGTCCCTACCTGAGACCCTGACTGTGACTTGGGAAAATCCTGAGGGTGAACTTCAGTGCCAGTGACATCCCAGAGCATGCCTCTCAGCCTTTCGTCTCCAGCCTGTATTGTGCAAGCAGCCACAAGAGGAGCCCCGGGCCCTCTACGATAGGAAACCTGCTTCTTAGTATTGCTGCAAAGCTGGCAGGAAAGTCTGAACCTGGCCAGCCGATCCGACGATGTGTAGGTGTTTACGATTTTTGGCAAGAATCAAACATTTCTATTTTCTCTCAGAAAGCGAGAGAAAGGGCAGCTGATGGGTTGCAGGGAGCTCGGTTCCTCAGCCAGCAGCGATCCAGCTCTGCTGCGAGCTGCTCGGCCTCGTTTGCTGGAAAGAGATGCACTATCCGCTCCTTCGGATGCTGGCAGCCTCCTCACAGAGCTGCTTTACAGGCCTGCCCGCGCTTTAACATTCATCACCGGCTGTGGGGTCTTAAGCACTGTTGGCACCCCAATAATGCTGCACAGGTGCTGCTCAGGTAATTACTGAATCTATGAGGTTCTGTTCAAAGTAGGAAGCATTAGCCTCCATCATAGGCTTAATGTTTACGTTGCTCCTTCAGTTTTCACTTACCACTTCACCTTAAGTTTTGTTATTTTTGATGCAGTTTTTGTAGATGATCATTCATCTGTGCCGAGTAGTGCTATGGTCATGATTCTGAAAACGTTTTCTGCATGTAAAAATAAACCAAACCCCATTTAAGAAACTGTTATATTCAGTAAATTGTGTGACATCTGATGGGACGGGGTACAATTTCAAGTGTTTTAATACTAGCCCAATAACCCATGCTTCTTTTATTTCCTTTATAAACAAGCATAACTTTATTAATTCAGCCACAAAATATATTAAACAATAATTCAATAATTTGCTGGGTGGCATTGACTTGCAGTACCAGTCAAAAGTTTGGCCTCACCCATTTCAACTTCTGACTGGTACCGTACATCAGTGTCTCAAAGTCTGCATCATCTTCCAGCTCCAACGGGGCTTTTTTTTTTTCTTTTTCTCATTGTTCAGCGTCCTTGGGTATCGTGAAAGGCGCTATATAAATCCAAGTTATTATTATTATTACATCTACTCAAGACAATACTTGTGATATTCACCAGAAGTACAGCAGCAGAGTCTGAGAAGTAGTCCTCCCCTCTCACTTAAAATAGGGCCAGATCAATTTTTCACATCACGATGCACAGAACAGATGGAAGCCGGTGAATTTTCAGAATAAAAGACCCTGTGCAGACTAAATGCTCTGTTCCTGAAATGCTGCCTGAGTATCCCAGTGTAATGTGAACCGGTGATGGAACAAGAGTGTGTCGGCGACGCTCCATCACGCTGCATTTCCAGGGTGATGCTGCAGAAATTGTAGCAAAATTGCGGCAAACAGAAACTTTTCTGTTTGCTGCAATTCCAGCAGCGTAAAACAGACCCGCCACAAAGTTAGAACCACGCATGATAAAATTTTGCATCACCAACTGAATGTATGCATTAAAATCCAGTGACAATGCAACATATACAGTTTACATTGCTGTAACTTTACTATACAGCTTCCTTTAGTATAATATTAAGTTACGGCTCAATGGGTTGGATAATTAAACGCATTCCTTCAGCACAAAATTTATATATTGCATTTATGAGTATGAAGCCAGGACAATAATCATTTAATATCAGATGCTTCCAAATGATTTTAAAATGTTTGTGAAAATATAAATGAACCCTCAGTCAATACATAGGAATGTTATAGCATAGGCAGTAGGAGTTATTATGATACGTCAGCCCTCAAATCTCATTGCAACTGTACCTTTTCAACACATTTTCTACTAATTAAAAGTTAATGATCAACTCCTGAAGTGTGTTAACCCCATGTAACACGTGCCTCTTATTGCCTAACAGAGATCTGCGTGTGAACAGACTGAGACGAGTGCTTTACCTGATCGCAGCTGTTTAATGCGCCCGTTGCTGCTGCTAATATCCACAGGCAGGAAATCTTTGAACCAGTAGATCTCTGGATCGGGGTTTCCACTGGCTGCGCACAGCATTGTAGCTGTACGTGTTCTCTCCACAACCTTCAGCTGGGGCCCCATGTCTATGGTGGGGAAGCCGTGTGGTATCTGGTCCTCTGCGGAAAAAAAAACCAGACAGACACACATCAGCACAGGACACGATGCAGTGAAGCCTCAGCCTGGATCTGTGAGATTTTCACTGCTCATTCCACAAACCGTCAGCTTGTAAGGTCTCCCCCCTCCATGAAATTCACACACAGTGAAATCCAGCTCTAATGTAAGTATGACCGGCCACCGCATGGCTAATCCTACCACAGAATTCCTCGTCATGGATCTGCGTGAACGAGAGCGAGGGCGATGCAATTTCACTGCCCGGAAAATGCATTGTGACGGAGAAAGGCCCCAACCGAGCACACATAATCTGACATGCCCAATGCAGTCAGATTGCAATCCTGCCAAATTATAGACCAAATGTAATAAAATCACAGGCTGAAAATCCCATTGCACAGCTCTGTCCATGCCTCTGAGGAGGGACAGTTTTACACACCACCCTGAGCTTTTCTCATATATTAAACCTAATTTATTTCAGTCTGACTCATTCTATAACTGAGGGTGCCGGGTACAAGCATGACACATTAGACATACTGTAATTAAGTATGCATTCACAGCACATTTATGATGAAATGTCTCATTCTATCCCTGATCTACCCACTTGGAGGCTATGCCACCTGTCACAGAGCGAAAGGGTCACCCTGGACAGGTTACCAGGTCTTTCAGTCCGTGGCAGGGCTATTATCATTCATAATTACATTAGGTTTTTATTTACATTTTCCAACTTCAGTGAAAACAGCGTTGTAGAAAGTACTCCACATTAAAAGAAGGCTATAACTTCACGGGCAAACCACAGAAACTAAGGGTCTGAAAGTTTGCTCGAGTCTTCAGCTCCAAAACTATCACACCTTGAAATATTTTTTTCTGTTTTGAGTATCAGGCATCGCACATCTTTCAACCCACAAGAGCGCAGGGCATGCTGATAGACGTTGCTGTTAGTGAGTGGAAGTAATAAAAAATTCATGCTTCATCCTTCCATATACCGAGCAGTAGCATACATACAGTACCAGTCAAAGTTTAGACACACCTTGTCATGGTCCTGGGTCTGCGACCCCTTGTTTCTCAGTTCATGGTCTTCTGTAGTTATGTTGCCTTTACTGTTACTGTTTTGTTATATTGTTTCATGTGTTCCCCTTATGTATTCTTCCCAGTTGCTTCACACCTTAGTTCTCCCTGTGTTCTGTCCCACAGTGCCTCCCCTCTGTGTGGAGTTTCCTTTGTCTATTTTTCTCGGTGTCTGTCTCCCCGTGTTGTGTCTAGTCTGTGTCGTCTCGATATAGTGTGAAGTTTGCATTTGTGTATCAGTCTTCTCACTTCCTGTTTTATTTTGACATCCCCTGTCTCTTGTGCTTTGTGTTTAGATTTACTTCCTCGAGTCTCGTTAGTGTCATTCTGTTCACCTGTTCTGCCCCAGCTGTTTCCACTCACCCCTCGCTCCCTCTGTGTATTTGTCAGATGTCAGAGTCTTGTTGTCTCCGTGCTCACTGGCTCTCCAAAATTCTTTGGTTTACTTTCCCAGCATAGGTTTCCTTTAGTTTCATTGTTGGCGGGTTTTTTTTGTGCTCTATGTTTTGCTGCAAAAATAAAGGCTCACTTTTTGTTCACTTACAGCTGCCGATTCCTGAGTTTGGGTTATCTCCTCCTTCACACAGCCTTCTTCCACACACCGTGACACACCTCCTCATTCAGTGTTTTTTTTTTCTTTCCTCCAGACCATGAAGGAACACATAAGGAATTATGTGGTAAACTTAAAAGTGTTAAATAAACAAAAAAAATTTTTTTAGATTCTTCAACATAGGTGCAGTTAGTAGGTACTCTGGTACTGTTCTCCTCATTATTCCTCAGCATACACTAAATCGTCATGTAGCGAAGCCCGTGTGTGCGTGCCGGTATCAGAAACAACCGAGTCCTGAAGGGTCAAATTTGTAAATCTGCTCACATTTCATCCAGTATTGCTGTACGTTTTGTGGTGCAGAGTTCCCAAAATGTAAAGTGCTGACTGACAACAGAGGTTTGGATGGTCTCTAGATAACATCTGGATAACATCCTCAAGTTACTCCAGCTGTTTTCATGTTGAATGATCATTTGAAAGTTACACAGTAGACATGAAAATAGAAGCTCAAATCAAAATTTAAAGTTCAGCCAAAATGCAAAGTTACTAATGACCAAACTTTACTTTACAAAGCTGAATCAATTTACATTCAGTTCCTGCTATGAATCACGGCAGTATACAGTACAGTCACTGCAACAGCAATAACTGGCTACATGTTGCTTTGCATGCATTTCACATGGACACAAATATATTGCATTTGAAAAAAGAGAAATTGGTTTTTGTACTCGTTTTTAGCACTAATGTAACTTTTTACTACAACCGTTACTTAGTTAAAAGTTTACTTCTGATCATCAAGATATAATAAAAGTGTCTAATGTAAAAGTTCCAGACTTGCTATTTTCAGAATCCTATAAATTATATTACTGGATCAAAATTTTTGAGTCATCTTAGATAGTGATGGAGCTTTATCTATAGCAATATCAGCATAATATATTGGCATATTTATATTTTATAAATCTGCATAATAACAAGTAACAGTGTGGAGTAAAAAGTAGAATATTTGCATCCAAATCATATTGTAGTGGAAGCAGAAATTAGCATTAGATAGAAATAATTATGTGTATTGTTCTAATCTTTATTTAAAAAAAATGTCTTAATCTTTGAAAAAATTTTGCCCCCGTGGTATCAAAAATGATACTGAGTGGTCGAGCTAGAAATTCTAGGACATCATGACAACCCTCCTCCTGCGCGGACCCCGTCTTCCAGTCTAAAAGTCCGTAATGCAGAGTTTTCAGACGTTTAGTGTGCACTTTGACGAGCTCACTGCGCCACCACCGCCTAAAATAAAGAGCTTAGAATGAGGTGTGAGGAGAGGAGGAAAGATGCTGCGGTGACAGATATAAAATGAAAACCCCAGGGGAACTAAGGAGAGGTGACAGCCAAGATGCCTCAAAGCTGCTGGAAGAGTTTCAGCATCAACAAACAGCTTCTCCGTTCCACACATTTCGTCACGGTTCCTGCTGGCTGCGGGCTGCACAGGAGCAAAACCTGAGGGTCAACCTAAAGACATGAAGCCCCGTGCCAAAAACTGCAGTTCTGTGAACGGCCACTTGGGGCTGGCTCCAAAAGCGGGTCAGTCCCCATAGATATTTAAATGCCCAACGTTACAGGAGAAATTAACAAGTCTACAACCTGGTCCAAAAGAAAATTGTAGCAAATATACCTCTTTATTAAGAACTGTAATAACCTGTCTAAATTACATTAGGGACTGCACTGGTGCATTTTTAGGGTTGTGGCTACCAGTTACCTGCTAGCTTCAGCCACTGAAGTAGACCTCTCGGTTCATATGACTATCCAAAAAAATCTTCACCGGTTTTCATAGTATTTTATATGTAATTTGGACAGCTGTGCATTAGCCTCTGCCTTCACATCTAAATGTGGTCACTTCTGACTGCTACATCCACCTCAAACATACACAGTTTATGACCAAAAAAACCCCTCAAAAACAAAACAACTACAGCCACTGGAGCTTTTTTTTTTTTTTTTTTTTTTTTGGATGATTTTACAGCCTACCTTTAATATCAGTGACAGGTTTTCAGAATGCATCAGGAGATCCTACCACTTTGTTTTATGCTCTAAAAAGCTCTGCCCTTTTCTCCTGTCTCTATTTAAAAGTGAACGCCTGCTGCTCACAAACGGTGACAGAAAACTTGTCCTCCATTACCAACTGGCATAAGGTGGTCTCAGGAGAATCCAGCTAATAGTATCATGTAAAATTTTTGCTGAGGTTAAAATATTTTCAGCTCAAGAGGATACATATTTGCGACTGTTTGCATCGATTAGTGAAAACTTTGCTGCGCATTTAATCTGAGCACATCACTGCAAAGTTATTCTCAGTTTTCCCAGGGAGCTGTTAGAGTTTGCAAAGGCTTTGTATTTATTTATCAGAGAGCTGAAATATACTGTCTGAAACCGAATAACCTCTACAGCAGCTCGTCTCACACGATTTTGTTCCAGCTAACGACTACAGAGAGCCGAATCTTTGACATTTTCCATGACAATAGAGCAAAGCTGGTTATGGATTTTGTACTCCTCCCAAGACACCTGATATTCATGCATGTGCTCTGGGTGCAGGAAATGAGGCACAGACTTGAGAGGAGGGAATTGCCATGTTTTTTTTTTTTTTTTTTAACTCTACAGCTCAATTCACTGTGACTCCAAGAGAAAAAATGATTAAAGTTTGTCAGTCAGCAATGCTGAAACACAAGCAGAGCCCGCACTGTGCTGCAGCCGTCTGGCTGTCAGTCAAAGACTGTTTAACTGCAGCGTAACACTGTACAGAAATGTGTCATCTGACCACTGCTGTCAGTCACTCCGCCCTGCGCCTTCTTTACATCAGGTCTTTAGGAGGACAAACAGTAACCCAACACAAATACAAGGAAAACCATAATCACTTAAAACCATGATTTTGAATTTCAATTGCCAAACTACCAGCTTGATATAAAAAAATGCCGCATTGCTGTGGAAGTCACTCACTGCGAGATGTTTCCTAATATGACAGTCCATCACTTCGCTTAAGCTTAACAGCTTCACGCCCCGCACCTTAGACAACCCCTAATGTTCAGCTCAGCTCAGGCTCTTAGCTGAACGTTTGAGTAATTCGCTTTCACTTCATTCAGCTGAGGAAGTGGATTTTATTCACCTTTAAATGAAAATACTTTGCCCTAAAAGGTGTCTTAAATGAAATCCATGGAGGTTTCGCTGAGAAGGAAAACCGCATCATTATTGGGTGAACGGTATTTTCAATTTACACTGATCTGAGTCAACAGTAAAGTGAACAGATGAAGAGGTGAGTCCCAGAGCTGTGTTCCCGATAAGTCTGATAAAGCTTTTCTGACAACTGAGGCAGGAAATCATCAGAGTCTGCCTGAGTCACACCAGGAGATATTAACTCTAATCAAGACATGTCTATAATTAACACAAACAGAACCTGTGGTGCTGGATATTAACATCTTTAACTAAAGACTGTATATAAGCGATGGATGTAGCCTATGTGATGTCACCCATTTGGTTGCAAAGTCTTGTTTTTAAAGCCATCTTAACTTATCTGAAACCAGGTGTCACGAGTGTGGCAGGAGGCCCAGGTGCCCTAAAGCAGACCTTCATTGCCTATTTTACTCTTAAAATGAACATCATGTTGTATATAATGAAACTGAAAACTAGCAATAAAGACAACAACGTCAGGAAAGTGTTTACTGAGGGAGCAAAGGGCTGTTTCCCCATTGACTCCTACAGAACACCACGTCTTTATCAACCAAAGGAGCTGCCCCCTGCTGGCCATAAGAAAGAATGCAGGTTTGAGGCAATCCTGCATTACCCTTACTTTTCAGGCCTGGAATTTATGTACAGCATTTAAATCCAGTCTACGAGAAAAATCACAATTATACCAGGTGTCTATCGGTGGGTCTTTAGGGAAAAATAGGTTCACAGTGATGCAACTGGTAGAAGAGATAACTAACGCAATGGACAACAAGAAATGCACAGCGGGGATGTCTTTAGATTTAAAAAGGCAATTTATTCCATGCAGAAGATGACAGATTATTAACGATGATTCTGGAGCGATATGGTAGAAGGATGGCATACCCGTAGCTAAATCTAAATCTGCTTCATTCAGAGGTTCTTATGTGGGTCCACAAAATTCATTGTTGTGCCCTAAATTGCTTATATTTTATATAAAAGACACTGTTAACATGTCTAAATAATTCATCTTATATGCAGAGGATACTATATTGCTTTGGGAAAGCGTTGGAATAACTACGTAAATACATTTAAAAAAGTCAGAAATTCTAAAGACTTCTGACTGACTGCTGTTACATTTGGTCTAGACAGCCTGCAGCTCTGCGGGGCTTTGCAGGTAACTGACATCCAAGCGAGGTGTCAGGATGACATACTAATGGTAAACCAATATGTTCAAATAATTACTGTAAATGGTGTGTCACATGCAGTAATGCATCCAAATTCAGAGTTAGGAAATGTTGGCTGTGGTGTGAAACATTGACCCCAGAGGCAGTACAGGTCACACACAAAACTAATTTTTACACTTCACTGAATTTAACATTTCAATCAGTTTCTGTTTATCTGAGCTTTTAAACTCAGACAACATTGATATTTCCCTGCTTGGAAAGGACAGTGTGGACTCCATTTGGTGAGACGGTTTCCATATGCTGTGGACTAATAACGCTGATTAGCAAGTAATGTAACGAGGAGCAGATGGCACTGGATACACATTTTATCGTCCTTCTGCACGAGCCGTACAGGCCTTATTAACCAATTTTAAAGCTATTAGTTAAAAATGTGAAAACTGCAAAGTGGGCCTTATTAAATGGTGGTATTTAAAGTTTTTTGTGGGCTTAATTGTACCTTAATAAAGTCACACAACAGGGATGAGTAGGCTGTACTGACTTAATAACTAGAGTGGGTGGGGTGATAGCAGACTTCAGTGGGAGATTGTATCCCACAACAGAAGCTTGAAAACAATTTTTAGCAGCCAGCCAAGTAATCAGTGATTCACAGGTGCATTATGGTCATTCTGTGCAATGGGAAGGTAAGACCTTGTTTATTCCCTCTTTAAATTGAATTAATGGTTAATACACTGTTAGAGGCAGTTAAAAGATGCAGCCTTGGTGCGTCCCTGCTCACTGTAATGGCATAAAGTGGCACAGCTAATGAGAGCCAGTAGACTTGTGCACATTGAGTTCATTGTTCTGCTGCGGCCAGGTGTTTTGGCTCTAGATGAGCCGCACATCCCTGCAGCCACAGCTCTATAACCACAGAGGAAAACCTGATCACACCTGATGGTGCGGGGTGGGGTTGAGCCATGGCAGGTCAGGTGGAGGTGAAGAAGTAAAAAGAAAATAGGTCTTCAAGCGCACTGAGACTTCCCTTTAAGCCTTTTCAGGATGTTAGGAAAGACATATTTTCATCTGCAGACTCTTTCGGTTTTTCATCTTTCACTTTTTGACAACAAAGTCATCTTTTCTTTTCAACAAGTTTCAACACAGCTTTGTGAAACTCTGCACGGCAACATTAATGGCTGCTCATTTCAATAAAATGCTAACAGGTGGACCTCATTCATTGAAAGGCTGATAGCAGACCCTGGTTACGGCCTGCTGTGAGCCCTGATCCTGCATTTACTTAACAACTATAAGCTATTCTTGAGCGGTTGACCGGGCGACATGAGGCTCACACTGTTGTGGTGCAATTGACAAAAGCACTTTGACACAACAAAACTCTCTGTGCCTCGATTTAACTTTGGTGACAACAGCAATAAGCAATTTAGCTACTCATTACATACAGTTGCCAAGAGGAGAAGAAATCACTGCAGTTGAGACAGCTTTGCAGCACTCAGGTTTCAATGAGAAAGCTAATGATTGCAAAGCTGTTGTTGGGCACAGTGAGACAAGAAAAGCAGCACTGGTTGCTGGTTGCACAGACATAAATAAGCAATGTTGTATTGAGCATTTAGAATTTCCCAATTGAGATAAGATAGGATCTGTAAAAATATTTTGGATACTTCTTGGATACAGTATCCTGTTGGGTTGCAAATGTTTTTGCAGTATTAAACACTACAACATTTGCCAAAATTTTTGGACTGTGTTGATATAAAAAAACGGCAGCTATGGTCATCAAACAAAATGATAGACACAGGGGGAAAAAGGTGAAGTTACTCAGTTAATAAAAAAGTTTTGGAAAAGTAGACGACTTTGACAGACCGTGAGGCTCAGAACATTTATTAGCTATCTTTCTGACCTCAGTGTGGTGGAAGCCCAGGAGCAGCCAGGTTAGGAGAATTCCCCTGATTACTCCAAACATGCACTGCACCTCTGCAGCCCTGGAGCTGGCAGACAGCTCTCTGTGCAACCTGACATGGCAAACAGGGATCATTTTCACTCAGGACTTTCCCACAGTGACTGTGGCTGCGAGGGAATACTTTGCACATGATGCCCGTGATGGGAAGGTTTTTAGCAGAAAGACTATCCGTTTTTATTTTTGCATAGCACACTCTAGAAGAAAATGACATGTAATACACTGATATCAAGGTACAAATAAGTTGGGATAGATGACAAAAACGGAATTTTCACCAAAATAAACTGATGATTGCCGCCATTTTAAGGTCTTATTTTCTCTTGCTGCTTCTGTGCAACAATCAGCCACAACATTAAACCCAACTGAAAGTGAAGTGATTGATTATGCTGCTATAGTGCAATGAAACCGCAGGTCCACCAATTGGGGTGGGTAGCGCCCAAATCTGTATTTTCACAGGCACATGCTGTACACTGGTTGGATATTTCTATGAAACAACATAATAATGCTGCCATTTAAAATAATAACCTTATCTGTTATGCCAGTACAATTAAAAAAAAAAAAACTGAACAAGTGTGACTTGTGGTGAAGGAGAAAGCCTTTTCTCTCTGAAAATGAACATGTCGGCACGGCTCAGGTTTGCATAGTCGCCTGTGAGGTCATGAGCGCCACGGTGCACCAGAGTCAGATATTCTAGAGTCAAATGTGAGGCCATCTGTCTGACAGCTAAAGCTTGGTTGAAACTGGGGCGGCAACAGGACAATGATCCCAAGCCAAGCAACAAACCTGCAACAGAACGGTTGAAAGAGAAAAGAATGGAGGTGCTGCAGCGGCCCAATCAATGCCCAGACCTCGACACGTGCGAATGTCTGCAAATCACAATCAACTGAAGCAGCTCTGCAAAGAAGCATCGACCACAATCCTCTACAATAATGTGACACTGATGAACTCATACAGACAAGGGTCACTTCAAGTAACTGCTGCTAAAGGTGGTTCTGCAAGCTACCGAATCATGACTGCATGTCTGTTTACTGTATACCTACTGTTGTGTGTCGCTTTGCTACTCAGAAACATACACAGTGTTATTTTAATAGGCTTCAGCTAAGTATATTTTGCACTGCAATGTCTTGTGGCTGTGAGAAGCAGCATGTATGGTTCACTGTTTTAACCTTCAAGAATATAAGCAATTGTGATCTCTGACCTCTGAGATGTGGCTTTGAGCAGCAAATGCTGAAACATGCCAGTTAAACATGTCTTAATGTAACAAAGCATAACAGCAAAAATCCATCTGAATATGCATAAAAGGAAGATAAACTAGCATGTTTCCTAAATTATGCACTACCAGAAATGCTCTGTGTTTCCTGTGGTTGGACTGTAAGCGTGTATTTTATTGCCCTGCTGCTTTCTTGACCCTGCTGCTTGAAAACAATCGAAAAGCTTTGGGATCAGTTAACCGATGTCACACTTGACAGCTATTAGTGCCCAACCAACCGCTGAGCAGACTCTTGGCACTCGAGCGGTGCTACATTAGCCTCAGGCCATTGGCGCCTTCAGTGATGCCAAAATTTTACCAGTGTGGAGGAGGCAGACAGAGGGTGACCTGAGAGGCCTGGAAAGACAAAATGCCTCTCTGAGCCTGATAATTTCTCCAAGACAGCACATCCCCATCTCCATCCATCATTTTAATCAAGCAGATGCCAGAGTACCTCTCTGGAGGAGCTATGTGCTCTTAATAAGATCTTCCTGGCAAATTAAAAGAGCTGGGAAGCCTTTCAGAGCGAGCGGAGAGGAGGGCGGGCGTGGCTGGGCAGGACAAGGCAGACGAGGAGAGGGAACTTGGCAGGGCACTGGGAACATTCACCCAGCGCATCTCCAATTAAAAAACAACAAGCGGCTCCCACATGTGCATGGTACCTTTCTAATGGGAAACATTTAGTCCAGCAGAGAGAGAACCAGAACTTAAGAGAGCCTGTCTCTTGAGTCTGTGAATATAGAAAACAGGGAAACACCAAAACTCTTCATTATGAGCCAAAGGACACGCTGACAAATTAATTACCAAACAACATCCATCCATGCTCTCATTCATTATCTGTAAACCGCTGTTGTTTGCAGGTGCACGGTGACTGAGAGGACTCATCTTTCTGCCGCAAAACAATATGTGAACAATAATACTTTAAAACTATTTCCAGTCTTTTTAAATAGATGATGAATTAAAGGGAAAAGTGCCTCAGTGCTCATCTGCATCTTCAGGTTTCTCATGGTGGTGAAGAGTCTAACACATCAGTCCAAAATCTTCCATACGTGTTCAGCTGGGTGGGCATCTGTGGCTGTGATGGTCATAGTGCTGTTTCCCACAGGGCCCTATTCCAGGAAGCATGCTCAACAAACCCCGAGGCTAAACGCAGACACTGAGTTGACCAACGCTGAGATCGGCAACTCTGAGTTTCCCGTTCCAGATCAGAGTTAGTTCAATCAGCGCCGAGGATGTTGCACCCCGAGTTCAGCGGAATGCGTGAGTGAGGAAACAAAGCCATCATCACCGGAGCGCCGATACCAGGATTGGCAATGGATAAGTAAAGGGCCGAGCCTCCATATTTTTTTCTCCATCATTTTAATCCGATGGATCGAAGATCGCACGTTTACACAAAATGAATCATCATCAGATGAAGCTGAATCCTAATTTTACATTTGATTTTAAAACCTAATTATTGAGCTGCAGGAGACAGAAAGTGAAGATAAAAAGTGGAGAAACAGCTCAGACTGAGTTTACTGACCGACCTGTGTGTCTGAGACTGAGACAGCAGCAGACCCCGGGGGGGAGCTGATCTCAGGTCAGTTTTTATTTAATAAAAACTGTTTTTGCTGCAGTTTATGACAGTTCAGTTTGTGGCCATATAATTGTTTAAATAACTATTCAGTAAAAATGGAATCTATTGATGGAATGCGTTCTGTGTCTAAAGCTTCATCCAGATCAGCGTGATGTAACGGTGACGCTGCAGTAACTACAGTAAATGTTTCAGAGGAACGGACTGACAGTCTGACAGCTGCAGCTGCCTCATTTTAAATCCGTGATGTCATCGCTGTCTCTGTCCGCACAGTCTGTTGGTGAGTGAACGACTGTAAAAGCTTCATGTTACGCCCAAAAATAACAAACTAACGTCTAACTGGGATTTCAGTGCTTGTGGAAACATAAACACCTGCAGATGAATTCGCTCCTCTGACGCTCTGACAGCCACTTTATGAAGGAGGAAATGAATCGGAGTGTCAGACAGGTGGTTCAGGTGCAGCAGGAGGGGCGGAGTCAGAGAGACACTCAGAGTTTGTTGGATAAAACCTGCCAGCGAGCAGGTTAGGCTCATAGAGTCTGTTACCCTGGTAACTGACCCAGAGTTGGCAGTTAACTCTCTTTCTGGAACAGTTTCCTCATTTTAGGTTAACAAACCCAGAGTTTTTAGCTAAACCTGCTTTCTGGAACAGACCCTTGCTTGGAACAGATCCATAAAAACAAAAACCTTAATTGATTTCAATTTAGCTGATCTCCTGCCCCAGATAATCTTCTCAGGCATATTCAGATGGAGCGCTGCTGCCACTTTTAGCTCCATGGAAATCCCATTCCCACCACTTGAACTTTGCAATCTGCATTTTACCATGGCAGTAAGAATCCCACAAAGAGAAAACGTCAACTTCTGTTACTGACCTGAATTTCATGTGGAGGCTTATTGCTGCTGTTGACAGGTAGGTCTTCATTAGGTCTGCACTGAAAATGCAGGTGTTTTGTGGCCACACAAAGCATCTTTGCTCTCCAGCTGTCCTAGCTGCCAGATTTGCAACATTTTTTCAGGCTTTGATGGCTTTATTTATTAGGGAAAGTCACAAAGAGACACAAAGATGGGGAGATGCCATGCAACAACAGGACCAGGGTAAAAACCTTGCATGTTGCAGTAAAGCCTCAGCAAACTGGCTGCGTGTGATACTTAGTTAAGTGTGCTACTTGGCTAACTTTAACCACTTCCTGAAAATGAAAATCGGGCTGCAGGATCGTCACTCTGGAGGAGCACGCTGGAGGAGAGCCAGCTGCTGTTGCAAAGGCACAAGTTAAGGGGAACATAATGGGACTTCTGCTGAGTGATCTTCAAAAGAAGCAGCTGCACTGAAAGCAGTCCAGAAGATGAACTTGAACAGAAAATTAAACAAATTGAAATCAGGTAAGGTGCAGTTTATAGGCAGAATTTTATAGGCGGACTCCTGGAGCTTTTTGATCATATGTCACAAACTTCGCTTGGTGGGTAACGCAAGTACATATCACTCAGTAAAGGTCCAACCGAGAGAATGACACCATCTGTGACCGAATGACTGATCCTCTCACTCTTATTTTAAAAGTTCAGTCACTGCTAACCAGCTTGCATGTTTTTCCCCATCAGTCTGCTGGGTGGCCAGGGCATTTTTGTGGTAGTCATTTATATCATTTAGCTGCTCTAGCAACAAGAATGTCCAGTGGTTAAAAGCACTCCAAGTTCTCCATCTTGGACTGCAGATGTCAGGCAGTCCTCCTTCTGCTCCAAAGTTCCAATGAGAGGTGGAGGACAATTCTAAGAGAAGCTGCAGCAGGTGGAAAACTGGTTTGTTCTGGTTTATGCTACAATGTACTGCACTGACTACTGCTGCCAGCTGCAGTCAAGGTTCATGGAGTTGGCGTTCATTAGCAGGATGAGAAACTCACAGGAGATATTAGTCAGTTTTTCATCACAAACTACTTTGCAAATAAAACATCTGCAGAGGAGAGGTGTATGAGCAAAGCTCCTTTAGCAGTCCATGCTACAAATCAAATCTAAACCTTTGAGAAGCACAGCCTGTAATTCATATCATTTCCATCTTTAAACCAGGATAGAAATGTTTCGTCACAGGATAAAGGTGATCGCTCAAAACTATTTTGTCTTGATTTGCAGTGACCCTTCCTTCTGACCAGATAAAAGGACCAAAACCCTGCCAGCAAGATATTCTCCACAATATTCTTCCTGAGATCAAATGCTTAGCACTTTTAAAATGCAAGAAGATAAAAGAAAAAAGATTCTGGTATTCGTAGTGAATAAATGGCAGGTTGCGTTAGAAAGCAACACCAATAAGCTTCACACTCAATATCCACAGAAAATTTCTTGAACATCTTAAATTAGATTCTTGAGGACCCAAATGCAGAATGCAAAGTCAGCAACTAAGCCAAACAAACTTTAATAACACAAACAGACAATAAAAGACAATAAAGTTCACTTGGCAGAAATGCCAACAAAAATCCAAATAATTTAAATTTCAGGGAAGGGACAAACCATGCAAATAACACACACACACACACACACACACAGACACACACACGGAAGAAAAACTGAACAGAACACAAAAGGGAAAAAACGCAGAAGATCACAGACAGAAAGGCCGGAAAAATGGCTAGAGGTAGGAAAACGGATGGACTGACAACTGAAAGGCAGATTGATACTAGGCTAACTACAGCAGACAGGTGGAACCAATCAATCAAGCAATCGCAGAGGCAGGAACAAAACAGAAAGTAAAAACTGTAACAAAACCTGCAGTTCCTCTAATGGCCACTCGAGGCTGGAGAAGGTAGTCCACGGGCATTCTCGGACTAGACATCTACCTGCAGAGTGTTTATTGATGGAGGCAACGTACAAAATACGTGGTGCAACCAGTCTATGGGCTAGTCATGCTTGTGCTGTTGTTCGCCCCTCAGCTAGCTGCAGAGAACTCATTTTTACTTATATAGTACAACTGCTTTATATTGTAGGGTACAGACCCTGTAATATTTTTTAAAAATAAATAAAAAAGACTATCTTGATTTCACTTTTTTTCTAATGACACAAAATAATGTGAGATGCTCTTGGTCATTAATCCATAAAGTCCTCACAGATTACACATTTTACTGACTCAGAATTCAGGACCAAATTGTACAATATGACTGCTTAAAAAAACCTTCCCCAGTAGGGAATAATTTGCATTCCATTTTCTCAATTTGTTTTTCTTTTTACTATGTATTTATTTTCACACAGTTAGACACATGCTTTCTCCCCAGGTGTCAGCACACCTGACTGACCTTCACTTGATTTCATAATGAGTAATTAGTTCTGTGAATTTATTTGCATTTCTCATTTATCTCTGCCTGCCTCTTCTATTATATGTACTGCACACACACAGAGGCATGTACTTGAATACAAATAATGATTATGCACATAGGGAACCACCCCACCCACATACCTATTTCCTAATAACACGAGCTTTTTGATGCACACTGCTGAGTGTCTTGTTGGTCTGTGGAGTTTGCCCACAGGCCAAAGATTTATATTTTACCCTTCATTTCTGCACATGTATATACACTGCTCAAAAAAAATAAAGGGAAGACTTAAACAACACAATATAACTCCAAGTAAATCAAACTTCTGTGAAATCAAACTGTCCACTTAGGAAGCAACACTGTTTGACAATCAATTTCACATGCTGTTGTGCAAATGCAATAGACAACAGGTGGAAATTATTGGCAATTAGCAAGACACACTCAATAAAGGAGTGGTTCTGCAGGTGGGGACCACAGACCACTTCTCAGTACCTATGCTTTATGGCTGATGTTTTGGTCACCTTTGAATGTTGGTGGTGCTTTCACACTCGTGGTAGCATGAGACGGACTCTACAACCCACACAGGTGGCTCAGGTAGTGCAGCTCATCCAGGATGGCACATCAATGCGAGCTGTGGCAAGAAGGTTTGCTGTGTCTGTCAGCGTAGTGTCCAGAGGCTGGAGGCGCTACCAGGAGACAGGCCAGTACACCAGGAGACGTGGAGGAGGCCGTAGGAGGGCAACAACCCAGCAGCAGGTGCTACCTCCACCTTTGTGCAAGGAGGAACAGGAGGAGCACTGCCAGAGCCCTGCAAAATGACCTC
This sequence comes from Pterophyllum scalare, assembly GCA_024447675.2. Taxonomy (NCBI): domain Eukaryota; kingdom Metazoa; phylum Chordata; class Actinopteri; order Cichliformes; family Cichlidae; genus Pterophyllum; species Pterophyllum scalare. The sequence continues at coordinate 121,386 of JAMQGT020007318.1, read as the reverse complement.
CAGCAGGCCACAAATGTGCATGTGTCTGCACAAACGGTTAGAAACCGACTCCATGAGGATGGTATGAGGGCCCGACGTCCACAGATGGGGGTTGTGCTCACAGCCCAACACCGTGCAGGATGCTTGGCATTTGCCAGAGAACACCAGGATTGGCAAATTCGCCACTGGCGCCCTGTGCTCTTCACAGATGAAAGCAGGTTCACACTGAGCACATGTGACAGACGTGACAGAGTCTGGAGACGCCGTGGAGAGCAATCTGCTGCCTGCAACATCCTTCAGCATGACCGGTTTGGCAGTGGGTCAGTAATGGTGTGGGGTGGCATTTCTTTGGAGGGCCGCACAGTCCTCCATGTGCTCACCAGAGGTAGCATGACTGCCATTAGGTACCGAGATGAGATCCTCAGACCCCTTGTGAGACCATATGCTGGTGCGGTTGGCCCTGGGTTCCTCCTAATGCAGGACAATGCTAGACCTCATGTGGCTGGAGTGTGTCAACAGTTCCTGCAAGATGAAGGCATTGAGGCTATGGACTGGCCCGCCCGTTCCCCAGACCTGAATCCCATTCAGCACATCTGGGACATCATGTCTCGCTCCATCCACCAACGTCACATTGCACCACAGACTGTCCAGGAGTTGGTGGGTGCTTTAGTCCAGGTCTGGGAGGAGATCCCTCAGGAGACCATCCGCCACCTCATCAGGAGCATGCCCAGGCATTGTAGGGAGGTCATACAGGCACGTGGAGATACACAATACTGAGCCTCATTTTGACTTGTTTTAAAGGACAGTACATCAAAGTTGGATCAGCCTGTAGTGTGCTTTTCCACTTTAATTTTGTGTTATAAATACATTTAATAATAATTTAATAAATAAATTTGATTTCTACTGATGATTTTTGTGTGATTTTGTTGTCAGCACATTCAACTTTGTACAGAACAAAGTATTCAATGAGAATATTTCATTCATTCAGATCTAGGATGTGTTATTTGAGTGTTCCCTTTATTTTTTTGAGCTATATATATATATATATATATATATATATATAAATCTCATATTAACATTAGTATACAGTGAAAGCAGCTTGCACATGTTGTCGACTTTCTGAGATTATCCCATAATTTTCCCCTAACACATTGTAGCGTTACACAGAATTACTTCCCATGATATGAAACATGCTATCTTGCTTGATAAACTTGCCAACTAACTACTGTAATTTTCATATTGAGATCTAATCCAATGAAGAAGCGAGATTACAAGAACATGTATGGATGCTCAGTCTAATGCCAGAACCTGCGATTATTCTATCATTAAAAAGAAAGGATCAAAAAACAAGCAAGAAAGAAAGAACAAACCCGTGATATCTGTTTTTTATTTCTTTACCTTGGTTTCTAATATAATTGAATAATTAATTCAGGAAGTGGGCTATTTTTTAAAAAAAACAAAACAAAACAAAACAAAACAAAAACAAAAGGTCAGCCAGAGATATTTCTATTACTTTAGATGCATGAATATGCATTTGGGCCACAGCAGATGTGTATGAAAGTCTGTGAAAGTTAATTGTACAGCTTGTAAATTATAAATGGACTGGACTTCTATACTGAACATCTTCTACCATTCATGCACACACTCATATTCCAATGGATGCATCAGGGGCAACTCAGGGTTCAGTATCTATGCCCACGGATACTTTGATATGCAGACTGGAGTAGCCTGGGAATCAATCCACTGACCTTCTGATTGGTAGACGACCCGCTCTACACAGAGCCATAGCCAGCTAAAATCTGTACGCATACATGCAGCAGCAGATTCTTAGGGGTGAGACCAAAAGAATATATATTCAGCATTAATGAGATTCATACCCATCTTTGGTATTTTAGAGGTTTATTATTTAGATACTGTATATTTCCCATAGTGGTGCATTCTAAGAAGGAGTTTCGGGGCACCCTTTGGGAATTGCCTTGAGTCAGGACTCACCATAAATTGCAGTGGCCTGTGGCTGTCAGGATATAATGTTGGAATAACAGAGCAGAAAATATTCTAAGGGCTGAACTAGGCTGCTGGGCTATATATATATGTCTCCAGTACACCTCCAACCTTTTTCAGCTTGTGTTTCATACAAACAAATGTACAAGTGCTATTAGAATTAATACATCATCAGGAAATAAACTAGAGCAGAGTTCTGCTGTAATAACACAGATGTTTAGCTCTGTTGTTGAACACTGTATGGGGAAATGTACAAAAGAAATCTCCAAGAATCATAAATTGATCAGATTATTATGAACTAGTGGTGTCCTGATTACTGTGTATTAAAGATTACATCACATATTTAAAAATTACAATAATCATGAAGTGAAAATCTGATATAGTGATATACCTTTTAGGAACCCACAAACACAAAATTAAAACAGCATGCTATACAATTAGTTGAACTCCCTGCACTGATTATGCATGTATGTACAATAGAACAGTAAGAAATGAGGGAAAGAGGCATGTTTATAAAAGTGACAAAGGACAAAAAAGTGACAGGTGTTTATCATGGAATAGTCATTAGAAATAAAGGTTCACCATCCAAACTAATACTAAATATAAAGTCCCATTCTCCAACAGGCAGTGGTCACACACAAGAAAGCTGTCAGAAAGGTAAACAATCCACATCGAGGAGGCAAAATGCAAAGACCAAAACCAGTACTAACAAATAATAAAAGTAAAAGGAATGCCATAAACACTGGAAAACTTGTTGAAATGAACAAGCTGATCTTCCAGAGAACAAAATAAATTGGGAAGTATACACTGTAAACTGGAGCGTGATTAACTGACTGAACATAGAGAAATTAGGGATAAGAAAAACCAACAAGAACGGAACATTGTTTTTTCCCATTGTTGTGTCCCTGGGTTCTTCTCCTACTGGAGGGGGGATTATGTCTCTCTTGGGAACTTGGGGAGACAAAGATTTCTGTTTAGACTGCTTGTGGAAAACTGTATATTATGACCGATTGCATACTTATTTGTGAAGAATAACAGCAAAAACTGTAAGTTAAACGAGAGACCACAAGTATATGGAAGAAGGAAAGAGTGACAGGCCATTAGAGCAGTCAGGTTTTACAACACCGAAATGCAAGTTCATCAGTGCAGCAATCCTTTTTTCTCCCTGACAAAGAATTACGAGTTTCACTTTTCCTGACGATGATGTATTTAATCATGATGGGCAGACAGGCTCTGTCATCAAACCACTGGAACCACTGGATGAGGGAAATTATCTTGTCCCAGGAGCTCTGGGATCAACCGGGACATGAAACCAGTGACATGGCAGCTTCCTGCAGTCTCAAAAACTCAGCAAAAATTTGAGCGCAGCATTAATTCTCCTTAAAATGGTAATACAACTAAAGCCTGTAATTTCTGTGTATCTTTGATATAAATTTTGTCATTCACTCACATTAACAGGGTCAAGCTTGGACCTTGCACCAGCTGCCCAGGATTTTTAATTTTTTTTAAATTTCCCATTTAAAACTAAACAGGACACTGAGCCTTTTATTTTGCTCTTTTTATTTTCTAATTGACATGTGTGGAAAAGTATGCACGAGTGCATACCCTAGGCTGTAAAAAAGAGATGAATTTAAAAGCCACAGGGCGACCCTTTGGTTTACGATTTTTAAATAGTTTTAAGCATTTGTACCCAAATGTGCTCTAACTTTTTAATGCTTTTTTTTTAAATCAATGTACCAATAATGTTGCAAAACATTGAAAAAAAAACAAACAAAAAAACTAGTCCTCCCAGACTTTGGTGGTTGTCTGTGTGAAGGAGTCTGGAAAGACTTTCTGTGAAAATCCACAGGATGCTCATTTCCAGTTACACATTTTTAGAACTGTAAGTCAGGAGACTGAAATCTTTTTGAAAAATACAAAAAAAAGGCAGGACTGGAGCCAGAAATGTAAAGACTCAGGAGATAATAGGGAACCAGAACAAGGTGGCACACAGCATGAGGCAGGACATGACAAAGAATGAAGGAAAACTGAGGGCTTAAAAACACATGAGATAATTAAGGAAAGAGGACACAGCTGGGAAAAAAAACAAGACACAGGTGGAAAGAATCTAACTAACAAGACAAAGGGCCACAAAACTGAACTCAGTGCATATGAGACAGGAGACTAGCAAAATAAAACAGGAAGTAATTAAATACCAGAGCAGGAAGGTGGACTTGACACAGAACAAACAGGAAAACAAACCCAGAAAATTAACTATAATCACAAATTACCAAAGGAAGCAGAATGAGACCAGCTGGCAAACTCAGAGGTTGGCAAATGAAGCTAATGCAGAAGTGCCAAAAGGAGCGCAGTGGATCACTTTTTTTCTTTGTTTTTTTTCTCCTGTTCTGAGTTTTACTAAAGTTAGGGGCGTTACTTTGATTTACTGTGCGCCGGCATGCAGCCCTAGCTACTCTGCTACGCTTTATCTGTGCTAACTGGACCACGGAACTGTGTTTGTAGCACCACAGTTATCTGACAAATAATATTGGTTGTTGTGTTTATAACAGTATTAACAGATCCATCAAGATGATGGTGCTCCAGTTTTAGTGAGTAAAATTCTTGTATTTTGTTAGTCCATTACTTATAAAGCACTAGTTACTAGCACTAATCAGCAGATATCAGTGTCTGTGCTGTCTATGACTACATCTTGCTAGCATTAATAACAACACTCCACCCTCTCATCAATTTTTGGTCACTTGTGGTTCCATAAAAACAAAATGGTAGAAGCCAAAATTAATGTTGAGGTTTCAAAATGCATATGTCATGGATGACATCACGGTGACAACATCCGGCTTTTAAATATTGTCTGCTGAAGAGAGCCTCAAATATACATTAATCAAACTTCAGTTTTTGGCATTTATGCATTGGCTGTATTCAGCCTGGAGGTTGCTGATAGTAGTATTTATAGAAAAGCATGTAAGCTTGCTGTACATGGACACAAACACATAAATTAGCCCTAAGCGTTTTGTTTTTTCATGAGGCCGCAGCTGGATGCAAAGATCTGTAAGATTCCCGTCTTCTGATGTACCATATTAATTCCTATAGAGTCAAAATCAGCATTTTAGTCATATCAAAATTTTTGGCGACAAATTTGCTATATAAACGGTTAGCACGTCCTCTTTTTACACAACTGGCAAATCCAGCCTTGGCTTGAAGGTCTTCCAACAGTTGGCTAAGGGGAAAGCATGTTAAAAAGAGTACAATCTACTACTCAGTAAGTGGAAATTTTTATTTTGTGACTTACCAAATCCATTTAAAGGGCAAATGTGCTTCTCAGAAAAGGAAAATTTATGAGTAAATAAAATGCACAATACATGTGTGCTACCCTCTGCTGAGCTATAACTTCATTTATACACTATAGGAGTCTGTCCATCACTTAAACAGAGAGGTATCATTCAGTCTTTACTTGTATGATACAGTTTCCCCAGGGGGATCATTACAGTGTCATTCTGTCTTTCGATGCCACTGCAGATAACATCTTGACAGATGGTGTGCACGGCGTGAAGAGAAAGTTAAAGAAAGTGTCCATAAGTTCGAGACAATATTAGTAAATACAAACAGGGGGGTTCTTCAAATTCTCAGTGGTGCTCGGAGAGAAAACTTCTCTAAGTAGATAAATAAAGTAATTCTCAATGTCACCAGTGACTGAGGCAGAGGGGAGCACCAATAAGTAAATAAACAGCTATTCTTACACGACACTGAAATCTGATGGCTTTAATTGCTTCTTTATCAGTGTGCAACACCCAGTCGCTGTATGGCTTGTGTGTGTCTGTCATTGTGTGTCCCCATGCTTGTGTACTGTAGGCTATATTCGTCAGTATGAGCCTTTGAGCATGGAAGCTGAGTGTTGGGCCTGTTGTAGAAAGATAAACGGCAGAGGAAGATGGCAGATAGTTGAGTCTGAAATCTCTTTAATGCAGAAGTCACTGCTGCAGCATCGACCCTATACTAAATATGCCCTCTTACAAGAACATGCACTGGATCAGGGGAGGAGAAAAATCCCTACAACTACTTTAATCTGTGCTTATTGGGGGCTAAGGATTGATATGGGCATGCATTATGCAGAGATATAAAAGTGCGATTTGGTTGGAAAAATTAAGGCCTTCTTGGGAGTTTACTTTTCGTCTTTTCTGACAGTTTCTGGTGATGGAAAATTCAAACCACTCTCCAAGGCATCCTCCTTCTTTGCAGACCACTGCTCACTCACAGGTTGCAATGTTTCCCTGGAGAACTACCTGTGTGCATCCATATTTGTGTGTGTGTGAGTGTGTCTGTGTGTGCACTGGTGTGAGACTGGCTGTTGAAGGGCATGAATATGTCAGGTAAAGCTCCAATCTGAATGTGTTTAGTAGGGGTTTCAGTGCTCAGTGTTCCAGAAAGGCAGCTCTGCGCGGAGGAGCGGACAGCCTGGCAGACCTAAGCTGTAGCTGTAATTGGCATCGCTGCTTTAAAATGAACGAGGATTTTTCCTCTTTAGATGGAATTATGCACCCAATGGAGCCACTATCCATCATTCTGACCAAGGTGATTTTGACAGATAGAACACGATATCTCCTTTAATTCAACCATGGCCACACACCTCTGTAGCCTCCTGCATGGCCATAGAAGATTATTAGAAGCTTGACTGAAGACTGACTGGTACATTCATATTACATTTTTGAGTCTCTTTGGTAGGTTGGGCAGGGACGTCAACATAGACACCTGTCCTATGAATGCTTAGTAAACTAATGGCTTCAGAAAGATTTTTTAAGGCATTCTAACTACTTTCATACTAAAAATTTGAAATATATATTTTGAAATTGGGTAGCAAAAGCCTTGAAGTAGGGCATAAAAAAGCATGTCAAGGTTTCACTAAATATTCACACACAAATAGGAGGGCATGTAATTTCTTCATGAAGCAGCCAATATTGTGAGATGACAGAAATTGAGCATGTTAACATCAAGATCAGCAGCAATGTTTTCCATCCAGTGCGGACACATATAGGATTCTGAGAGATAAATTTCTCATTTTAGAAAGCTTCCAAGTTGGCATTAGAAGACTGGAGAGGTGGTGGCACAAAACAGCAATAATCAATGCTCCAGAAGTAGAACTGGGTTGTTACATCAACACTGAATGAGCATATACGTATTTGGTGCCTATACAGCTAAGAAGTGCAACATTAAAAATGTTGCACTGCTAGATCCTAGATCTGAATGAATGAAATATTCTCATTGAATACTTTGTTCTGTACAAAGTTGAATGTGCTGACAACAAAATCACACAAAAATCATCAATGGAAATCAAATGTATTAACCAATGGAGGCCTGGATTTGGAGTCACACACAAAATTAAAGGTTAAAAACACACTACAGGCTGATCCAACTTTGATGTAATGTCCTTAAAACAAGTCAAAATGAGGCTCAGTATTGTGTGTGGCCTCCACGTGCCTGTATGACCTCCCTACAATGCCTGGGCATGCTCCTGATGAGGTGGCGGATGGACTCCTGAGGGATCTCCTCCCAGACCTGGACTAAAGCATCTGCCAACTCCTGGACAGTCTGTGGTGCAATGTGATGTTGGGGATGGAGCGAGACATGATGTCCCAGATGTGCTCAATCAGATTCAGGTCTGGGGAACGGGCGGGCCAGTCCATAGCTTCAATGCCTTCATCTCGCAGGAACTGCTGACACACTCCATCCACATGAGATCTAGCACTGTCCTGCATTAGGAGGAACCCAGGGCCAACCGCACCAGCATATGGTCTCACAAGGGGTCTGAGGATCTCATCTCGGTACCTAATGGCAGTCATGCTGCCTCTGGCGAGCACATGGACGGCTGTGCGGCCCTCCAAAGAAATGCCACCCCACACCATTACTGACCCACTGCCAAACCGGTCATGCTGAAGGATGTTGCAGGCAGCAGATTGCTCTCCACGGCGTCTCCAGACTCTGTCACGTCTGTCACATGTGCTCAGTGTGAACCTGCTTTCATCTGTGAAGAGCACAGGGCGCCAGTGGCGAATTTGCCAGTCCTGGTGTCCTCTGGCAAATGCCAAGCGTCCTGCACGGTGTTGGGCTGTGAGCACAACCCCCATCTGTGGACGTGGGGCCCTCATACCATCCTCATGGAGTCAGTTTCTAACCGTTTGTGCAGACACATGCACATTTGTGGCCTGCTGGAGGTCATTTTGCAGGGCTCTGGCAGTGCTCCTCCTGTTCCTCCTTGCACAAAGGTGGAGGTAGCAGTCCTGCTGCTGGGTTGTTGCCCTCCTACAGCCTCCTCCACGTCTCCTGGTGTACTGGCCTGTCTCCTGGTAGCGCCTCCAGCCTATGGACACTACGCTGACAGACACAGCAAACCTTCTTGCCACAGCTCGCATTGATGTGCCATCCTGGATGAGCTGCATTACCTGAGCCACTTGTGTGAGTTGTAGAGTCCGTCTCATGCTACCACGAGTGTGAAAGCACCCCGAACATTCAAAAGTGACCAAAACATCATCCAGAAAGCATAGGTACTGAGAAGTGGTCTGTGGTCCCCACCTGCAGAACCACTCCTTTACTGAGTGTGTCTTGCTAATTGCCAATAATTTCCACCTGTTGTCTATTGCATTTGCACAACAGCATGTGAAATTGATTGTCAATCAGTGTTGCTTCCTAAGTGGACAGTTTGATTTCATAGAAGTTTGATTTACTTGGAGTTATATTGTGTTGTTTAAGTGTTCCCTTTATTTTTTTGAGCAGTGTATATGGGCAACCCCTCTCCATATTCAGTCATAAGAAGCAATTTCACCAAGTAACTAGAGAAAGAATACTGTTGTCTTTGCATGCAACCCTTCGGTCCATGACAATGAAGGGAAAGAAAGGAAACAAATTTATCTACATCTGTCTTTTATGTGAATTTTTCTAACGCCTGTCTAGACATAACCTTTTAACTGACCCCCTAAAGCTTTGACTGTCACCACCAGATGTTTAATTTTTCATTTGCTTACAAGCTGTATTTTCATGGTATCCTGAATGATTGCAGAGGTTTTAATGAAACTCTAAAGGGACCTTGAAGTACTCAATCAGCGGTTATGAACCAGAAACCAACCAGCAGTTTGGAAGAGTCTAAAGTGTCCAAGACTCAAGAAGCTGCATTAGGGCAGGAGTGAAATCAGAGTCATGCCTGTCATTTTCTTCAACATTTACAAAGTCAAAGTTCTACTATACTATATTCAAGCTGGACCATAACGTCCTAAGTTGGTGTCTGTTTCAAGCCTGCATGAACAGAAAAGGCAACAGCCATAGCAGAGTTCACCACAATGAGGAACAAGTGCGAAAAACTGCAAAGATGGCTAAGAAGACATTCTTTCTATCAGCTTCACTCCATTACTTTTTTGTATATTAAGCCCTATGTGTTCTCCAAAAAGCTGAAGGACCAAAAACGGCCTGCTGGACATATTTTTTTGACACTCATCCATGTGGCAGTACACAGCTACAGCACGTAGACGTGGTTTGTAAATCTCTTTGCAGCACCTGTGGACTACCAACTCACTTCCATGCTGGGACCTTCAAGCCTGAAAAGCACTTATGTCTTTTTGGGTGCACATACACAACTATCTCTCACCATCTACCACTACCTAAAATGACACAATTGGACATCCAACACATAACACAGATGGTGCTTGACAAACTTACACTACCAAGTGTAGCAGGAGTGGTTGGAGTGGGTGTTTCACTGCACAAGGTATAACGACTTTGAAGGGGATAGTATCCAAGACTTTTCTGAAAGCACTTTGAAAGGAGTGGACCAGAAAGGATTTGATGTCTGTTGTTGAACAACTACTCTCTAACTGATGGGTGACAAAGCATATAAATACAAAGGCGCTACCATTAGGCAATATGTTTTAAGTGTCTTGCCCAAAGACACAACGCAGCGCAGGGACCGGAGCTCGAACCTGCAACCCTCTGGCTGCAAGGCAAGTGCCTACCCACTCCGCCGTTGCCACTTTTCTCAGGCTACCAGCACCATAACTGCATTTTGAATTGCTATGTGCGGATAAATTTTCATAAGCTGATTCAGTCTCTGAAGTTTGTTATCAACAGGTGTCTTGGTATACCTAATATGCAAATATTACAGGAAAATCTCCTGCGGTGCTACTGCAAACCCTCGCAGTATGCCTTCCCTTTAATAAACTCTGAATTAAATAAATCATTGTTTATCACTTTTAATCATGGGAAACAGAGGGTACAGCTCATGGAATCACCTTAATTATTGTTGTGCAGTATGATGCATAAAATGCTCAGCCTGTGTGTATGTGTGTTTACTCCAGCATCCTGCCCACTCTAATTACCGTGGAGAGGGAATCCACAGCAGCTCCCACAGGGTTCCTGTCACAGCCAGCCGCCTCAACGGGCTCCTGTGTCCAAACACGGAGCAGCTGCCAGAGCTGACATATCGTTGCACACACATACACAAACACCGTTACTGAGCTACATCATTAGCATAGCATGCTGCTGATAATCCTCCGGAAGCAGCATTTACCCAGCCTGCATGGCTCGCGTTGCTGCTGTCTCAATAACCAACAATTCAGTCCTGTTATCATGGGGTCACATAAGGGTAAATCCAAAAGAAAACTTTTAAGTATTCATAGTTAAATGTGCTCTGTGTAACTTTATGTATTAGAAGGTTTTTCTTTTTTTTTTGCCAATGTATAAAGAGATAACATAATTATAACAAAGAAAAAAAAAGTATTTCCCTGACTGTGGTGTTTGTCTATGTTAAAGATTCTGGACATCCCCGCTTACCGCCTCACCCACTAATCATCTCCATGAACAAAGCTCCCAACAAAACACAGTCTCAGCTAAAGCCCCTCAAAAGAACAAATAAAAAAAAAACCCAAACTGAGGTAGCTTCAGATAGCAGAACTTCTACCAATAATTGTAGCAAAGCAAACTGAGATTAGCTAGCTACTACTCAGTTTTGCAGCTAATGAATAATCAATGCTGCACTTTAAACCAGATTATTTTTTAACTAAGATAGGGGTTTTGGCATAGGGACAATGCTAGTGAGTTGTTACATTGGATATTAAGCAATTTGGGACGCAAAGTTACTGTCACGGCTGGTGCTGGCAAGGCAGGGAGGACCCCAGAGCAGGACACAAGGTGAGAGCTGATTTGGTTTATAGCTTTATTCAAAAAACACTTAAACATAAAACAGGCTGATGGGGAGCCCACAACACAAAACTCAAAACTAAAAACTAGAAACCCGAAACTTGAAAACTCAAAACTTAATCCTTGAAAACTAGAAACAAAACACACATCTGACATCACAGAGATGTAAAGACGAGGACCCAAACACGGAACACAGGAAAACTAAGGGCTTAAATACACACAAGGGGATTAGGGCAAGTGAAAACACCAGGGGACGAGAGGTGAACCAAATGAACCTAATGACACAAGGGAAGCAAAACTAAACACAAAGCACCGGGGAAAACGAGACTGTCAAAATAAAACAGGAAATGATCAACATAACACACGCAGACTAAACACAGAAGACGTAACAAGGGGATCACGCATACTAAGAAAACCAAAAAGAAACAACCCAAAAACACAATGACAGAACTAAACAAAAAAAAAGTCAAAACACTGGGTCACCGGCCCAGGACAATGGCAGTTACACTTTTCTGAACTTCAAGGCAAGTGACTGTCATGACTACCAATGAGAGCAAAATACACTGCTCAAAAAAATAAAGGGAACACTTAAACAACACAATATAACTCCGAGCAAAACAAACTCCTGTGAAATCAAACTGTCCACTTAGGAAGCAACACTGATTGACAATCAGTTTCACATGCTGTTACACAAATGGAATAGACAACAGGTGGAAATTATTGGCAATTAGCAAGACACACTCAGTAAAGGAGTGGTTCTGCAGGTGGGGACCACAGACCACTTCTCAGTACCTATGCTTTCTGGCTGATGTTTTAGTCACTTTTGAATGTTGGTGGTGCTTTCACACTCGTGGTAGCATGAGATGGACTCTACAACCCACACAAGTGGCTAAGGTAGTGCAGCTCATCCAGGATGGCACATCAATGCGAGCTGTGGCAAGAAGGTTTGCTGTGTCTGTCAGCGTAGTGTCCAGAGGCTGGAGGCGCTACAAGGAGACAGGCCAGTACACCAGGAGACGTGGAGGAGGCCGTAGGAGGGCAACAACCCAGCAGCAGGACCGCTACCTCCACCTTTGTGCAAGGAGGAACAGGAGGAGCACTGCCAGAGCCCTGCAAAATGACCTCCAGCAGGCCACAAATGTGCATGTGCCTGCACGAACGGTTGGAAACCGACTTCATGAGGATGGTATGAGGGCCCGACGTCCACAGATGGGGGTTGTGCTCATAGCCCAACACCGTGCAGGATGCTTGGCATTTGCCAGAGAACACCAGGATTGGCAAATTCGCCACTGGTGCCCTGTGCTCTTCACAGATGAAAGCAGGTTCACACTGAGCACGTGACAGAGTCTGGAGACGCCGTGGAGAGTGATCTGCTGCCTGCAACATCCTTCAGCATGACCGGTTTGGCAGTGGGTCAGTAATGGTGTGGGGTGGCATTTCTTTGGAGGGCCGCACAGTCCTCCATGTGCTCGCCAGAGGTAGCATGACTGCCATTAGGTACTGAGATGAGATCCTCAGACCCCTTGTGAGACCATATGCTGGTGCGGTTGGCCCTGGGTTCCTCCTAATGCAGGACAATGCTAGACCTCATGTGGATGGAGTGTGTCAGCAGTTCCTGCAAGATGAAGGCATTGAAGCTATGGACTGGCCCGCCCGTTCCCCAGACCTGAATCCGATTGAGCACATCTGGGACATCATGTCTCGCTCCATCCAGCAATGTCACATTGCACCACAGAATGTCCAGGAGTTGGCCGATGCTTTAGTCCAGGTCTGGGAGGAGATCCCTCAGGAGACCATCCGCCACCTCATCAGGAGCATGCCCAGGCATTGTAGGGAGGTCATACAGGGACATGGAGGCCACACACAATACTGAGCCTCATTTTGACTTGTTTTAAGGACATTACATCAAAGTTGGATCAGCCTGTAGTGTGTTTTTCCACTTTAATTTTGTGTGTTACTCCAAATCCAGGCCTCCATTGGTTAATACATTTGATTTCCATTGATGATTTTTGTGTGATTTTGTTGTCAGCACATTCAACTTTGTACAGAACAAAGTATTCAATGAGAATATTTCATTCATTCAGATCTAGAATGTGTTATTTGAGTGTTCCCTTTATATTCTTTGAGCAATGTATATTAGAGGGATGTCTAGGCAACCGGTATCCATTAGCAACTAACTGTCTGACTCCTGGGGTTGATTTATTACCAGGTAACATTATGAATAAACCATCCCTAGATTTGCACAGCATAAGCTATGAACTATGTGCTCAACCATGTCTTGCAGAACTATACCTATATATTTTAATAGAACTGTAAACTAACTTGCAAAATTAATTTGCCTGCTAAAATGATCCATGATGCTAACTAATGCATAATGCCAAATGGAATTGAATTTAGCTAACAGTAAATCGTGTAATAGCACAAAGCACATCCATTAAACTAACATGTGCCTTCTACAGAAAAAAGCCAACCTGGCTGCTAACTGTAATTTCGTTACACAGCATGTGTTCAGCCTTTTTAGCTTCATCACACCCAACAAAACTTTGTGTCGTTATACTGATATTCAGTCTTCAAGCTGTGACAAAGACTTTACATTACATAGTGCAAGGGAAAAAAAAGGCTAACAGAAGTCAGACCACAAATTACTTGGTTCCTTGGTTATAAAACTGGAAGTGTGTTTTTTGACCATGCCCTATATACCTGATGTGATTGTAATGCTGCCCATCAACAAA